>CP136066.1:153143151-153316749 GCA_032622095.1 Siphonodentalium dalli | reverse complement strand
TGTCATGTAGGTGCTGGGTGGGGGGGGGGAAGATATCCTGACCTGGACATTTCCCCCCCCCCACCCCAAACCCTGACTCAAACAACTTGTTCTCAGAAGAAGTTAATTTCTCGCTGTTTCTTGACTATATAAAGCAAAACGAGCGATAAAACCATAAGATTATTTTTTTGTCATGTAGGTGCTGGGTGGGGGGGGAGATATCCTGACCTGGACATCTTCACCCCCACCCAAACCCTGACTCAAAAAACTTGTTCTCAGAAGAAGTTAATTTCTCGCTGTTTCATGACTATATAAAGCAAAACAAGCGATAAAACCATAAGATTATTTTTTTGTCATGTAGGTGCTGGGTGGGGGGGGGGGGGGGAAGATATCCTGACCTGGACATCTCCCCCCCCCCCAAACCCTGACTCAAACAACTTGTTCTCAGAAGAAGTTAATTTCTTGCTGTTTCATGACTATAAAGCAAAACAAGCGATAAAACCATAAGATTATTTTTTTGTCATGTAGGTGCTGGGTGGGGGGGGGGGGAGATATCCTGACCTGGACATCTCCCACCCAAACCCTGACTCAAACAACTTGGTCTCAGAAGAAGTTAATTTCTCGCTGTTTCATGACTATATAAAGCAAAACGAGCGATAAAACCATAAGATTATTTTTTTGTCATGTAGGTGCTGGGTGGGGGGGGGGAGATATCCTGACCTGGACATCTCCCCCCCCCCCCACCCCAAAACCCTGACTCAAACAACTTGTTCTCAGAAGAAGTTAATTTCTCGCTGTTTCTTGACTATATAAAGCAAAACGAGCGATAAAACCATAAGATTATTTTTTTGTCATGTAGGTGCTGGGTGGGGGGGGGGGGAGATATCCTGACCTGGACATCTTCCCCCCCACCAGAGGCGGAACGGGCCAAAAAACCGGCCCGGGAAATGAATATAATACCGGCCCATCTGCCAAAGGCAGTTGCCGAGGTGCAGAGCGCCGAGTGGGGGTCTCTGTTCGGGGGTGTCCACCTTGGGAAATTCCAACTGCACCCCCCCCCCCCCCTGAATCAGAATCAGAATCAGACCAAATACATGTTTTTGCATAATTCCACCCCCCCCCCCTTGAATCAGAATAAGACCAAATACTACATGTTTCTGCATAATTCCATTTGCACCCCCCTTGCACCTCAATGCTCTGGCCTAATATCCTATATATTCCTAAACCAAAATCATGGTTCTATATATTCCCGGTATGAGACCATTAAGATATTTTTACCTGAAAAATTGCATAAATTGTAACATCTGGCGGTCTAACTCCAGACAAATGCACACGGCTACGGACAAGAGACCAGGACACACCGGGCTGTCCATGGTTGTTCGGCCCGAGTTGAGAAATTGTTGAAAACTATACAAGAAAATCGCTAATCCTAGCATCTAGACTGGCCTCAACTGAAGCGTTCCTATTGTGTTGGAAATTTCAACCAAAAAAAATAAAAAAAATTTAATCTCAAAAAACATTTTTCTGGCCATTTCAGAACCAAACGATATCAAATGAGTGAAATTATTTTTTAGTCGTACATGGGGGGGGGGGGGGAGATATCCAGGTGGGGGGGGGGGGAGATATCCTGTTACACCGGGCCCAGTTTGTGGAAAGGTTGTCTTGGGCCACCATACAACACCCTTAATTTGACATAAATTGGTCAAGTGGTTGAGAAATGGCATGGTTCCATATTAGTCAAAAATTTACTATACATTGAATATCTTGATTATCCCGTAGATTTTCTACTAGGTTCCATATATGAAACGTACCTTCTGGACGCTGCCATTTTGGATTGGTGTGGGTGAATATTTAGATTGCAATTGGGGGGGGGGTGTCATTCTACAACACCCTTATTAATCAAAAAATTTCGAATAACGAATGAATGTCACCTTCCTGTGTTCGTTCTGTCAGAAAGTCGTCTAACACCCCCACCCAACTCACGACATCTATCGGTACGAAATTTTCTAAGTACGTAACTGTTGCCGATTTCAAAGTCACCGTGAACTCAGGTAAAATCCGAATTTCACCGAAATTATCAAGTAATCATATACGAATACCAATCCTGTACAACATATATGTAAAACTAAATGTTCTGGTGTCATCTTTTATACTTTTGCAACACTATATACGAAACAAATTGAGTTCGAATTGTTCTCGTCACCTGTTCTCGCGATATGAAACAGAGTGCGAAATACCAAATGAAAATGCAGAACCAAGCTGAGGAAAAATAATTTAAAATAAGGCGGAAAATACACTTAAAGCATGTTGTGTGTTGTATAATGAAGAAATAAAGGATAGTAATGCAACATGACATGATTTTATTTGAGTTTTGGCCACAAATTGACAAAACAGTGCAGCGATCATGAAAACATCAGCTTGCTATTATTGCGTGCTATTTCGTCATTTACAAGTAGGCTACTAGCACTGCTTGGTGCATCGCCATTAGTGATAATTGATGTTGGTCAACTATCACGTTAAGTCATGTCACATGTGGAACTCTCTGCCCCGGGATAACCTGGATTCCAATGAATTGAATAATTTGAGCTGGGTGTGGTTATATTTGGATGTACGATACCCTGTCATACTTACATTCCGAAAATCACGAGGATATATGTCGAAATCTATTGTTCTACGTTCTTTGAATGGTCATGTATCACTATCACAGTGCACGTGAGAAGAACCCCAACTTGGAAGGTCTAGATTTATGACCTTGACCAGATATGTTGTGACGTTACATTCAATGTGATTGAGTGCGCTGTCATTTCAAGTTTAAAACATGATGAAAATAAGCTATTATAGCTATTATAACATTGAATTAATCAATATAATTAAAGTAATTATAAAATAGGATCAAACTGCAATATGTACTAGCTAGTGAATATGTCGTTACATGGATTATATATGCTACCGTAATTCACGGTAGTTTTAGATTAAGTGAACATTTTGCAGCGAAAATTAATCCTTATACTGGGGACAAGTTCAAAACTATGGCAGATGAATTATCAGAATTATGTCATTCGATTCAAATTGATGTTGTTTTATGCATACAATCTCAAACAATGCCATATAATAGGAGAAATAGTGGAGTTGGAGCAGTGTCAAGGTGGTGGATGGGGTCATCATTATGATTGTGGGGGGGGGGGGTGACAATACTGATAAACACTAAAACAGATAAATAAGTCCTCACTGGGTAGGATCCACAGGCACTTTGTAGAAAACAGTGTTTACGTAATATATATATATATATATATATGACAAGGTCAGACAATGTTCGGTTTCCCATTCCCGAAATTTTTTGCATTTCTGACTCACCGAACCGATTATGGTCGTGTAAACGGCATTGTTGCTTGTTTTTCTTCTTTCAAAAGTGAATAAAAACCTCCTTACACTGTCAAATTCAGTGGAATGTCTAAAAACAACTTTTGTATACTTTGAAGTGAGAAAATTTCTTCAAACCAAACCATGAACATGCACTCCACGGTTGGTGATTATTGGAATACCATAGGGGAACACTCTGACGTTCGTACTCAGATTTCACAAATATTCGTACCTTGCTTGCCTGTACCAAGAAAATGACCAATTTGATTCTATTTGTCGTTATATATATTTATTACCCCATTTGTTATTTCTTTTCATAAAAATAAAATAAAACAAGTCGAAGATGATATGCTAAAAATGTTTGAAGCATGAATTTGGCGATAAGTTGTTATCAGAGTACGTTATACTTGTGATAGTTACGTTACGAACACGGTATTGGCAAATGTGACTCTTTCACATTGGTCGAAAAACACAATATATTTTTTTCGGACGGTCATTTCGTAAACAAAGCCACGTGAATATCGACCAATCAGAAAGAGGGCATTATATTGCCACGATGAATGGTGAATCGTCCCATGTTTATGGTCACATTAGAAAGATTTCTAACACTTGAACGTATAAAACAGGTTTATATCGGCATTCTACAGCACTTTACATGGTAAGGAGGGTTTATATCACTTTTGGAAGTAGCAATATACGCGACAATACCGTTTATCCGACCAAAATCGGTGCAGTGAGTCAGAAAATCAACGTTGACGTCATTCGGTGGTATTCGGTACATAATTAGTGACCCCCCCCCCCCCCTGTGGTAGTATATGAGGTATATATTTCAATATGTTTTTGCTACAAGTTCCCCGTGGGTAGGATCCTCTAAAAAAAACAAAACAATTGTCCCCCAATTTTTTTTTTTCGGGGGACTATTAAAATAGCCGGTGTCCGTCCGTGCGTGCGTCCGGAAATGGTTTCCAGATGATAACTTTAGTTTCGGTTATTAGATCAAAAGCAAATTTCATAGGTGAGTTTATCAGACCAAAATAAAGGTCAAGTTCGAATATGGGTTTGCTCCGCCCATTTTTGCGAGAGTTATGGCCCTTTTTTTTACTTGGAAAACCCCTGAAAGTTGGTTTCTGGATGATACTTTAGTAGAGTTAATCGGATTCAAACCAAATTTGGTATATTACTTTCTCCCAGCAAAACACAGGTCAAGTTCGAACTTGGGTTCTGTCTGACCATTTTTGGCAGAGTTATGCCCCTTTTGCGACATAGAAAATTCAATTTTCTTCTTTTTATGTGTACCCATACCATGTATGGTACACATAATGCCGACGTCCGGATCAACCATCCGTCGTTCGTCCATCCGTCTGTCCGTCCGTCCGTCTGTCCGTAGACACTTGCTATCCGATTCATTTACTTGAATATTTTTTATCGGATCTTGTTAAAATTTTATGTGCATGTTTATGATGACACACTCCTCACCTGTATAGTTTTTGGTATCGAACGGTTGATCGGTTTAGAAATTATTAACACTTTGCATCCGCACATAGGCATGAGCTATCCAATGCTGTAACCAAAGTATTTTTTGTCCGATTGTTTTCATATTTGATATGTAGGGTTTATAATGACACACCCCTCACCTGTATAGTTTTTGGTATCGATTGGTTGATCGGTTTAGAAAATAATTAACCCTGCACACAAATGCTATCTGATGCATCTAAGTCAAACTGTTTTCTTCTGATATGCCTCATATTTCTTACCTAGGTTTTTCTTAGCACGTTCTTTATCTGTATGGTTTTTGGTATCGTTTAATTAACCCTTTTCAAACTTATGTTTACTTAGAACTCACGCAAGCTGCTATGACTCAAAACATTTTTCATCTGATCTACACCAAATTTGGTACATGTGGTCCTCACCCCAAAATACAGATCAAGTTCAAATTTGGGTTTGATCCGATATATTTTAACAGAGTTATGGCCCTTTATAATTCAAGTAATTTACTACCTATATGCCCTGTGGGGTTTAAGACAAATGACTTTACACAGTAATCTGCTTTATTGGAATCAGAGAATGACACTGGATACTAACTGCTAAACCACTGGCTGCTCCCAGAGCTGTCAAATTTAAGTGATTGATGATTCTTTACTCCAGTTTGTGTGCAATAGTAATTTAACCCCCCCTGTTGAAACATGTTCATGGCATTAATACAAATAGTTCATTGTCCATTTGTAGGATGTTCTAGAGCATGGCTGTTTAGAGAATTGTTGTTTACAGAGACACTGTTGTCTTATCTTGAGAAAAAAATTAATCCACACATTAGTTCCATCATATGATGTCATTGAAAATGATTAACCCTCTCCACACATTATATGTTCATTCTCCTATTCTATGTCCAGGTTGATCGTGATCCACTTTTCACTTGCATGTATTTCATGATTAAAATTAACCTATTCCATAGACACATGATATCTGATAGGCAGATTTTAAATTATCTCTTTCGCCTTGGGCCAGGTTCACTAAGAATTTCTATAAGCCACCAATTGAATATTCATCATTTGAGGAAATATCTTATTTTGAAATTCCCTCTATTGCATTTGGGCTGCAGGATAATAATAATGGTTCTGGTATTCTTGAAGCTGACTTATTGGTCAAATATTTTTCACCCAATCACTTTTATAATCTCATTCAGGTTGATCGTGACACATTCTTCACGTGTATAGATTTTGGTATTGATTGAATTGTTTTGAGAATATTAACCCAACATTTAATAATATTTCTGCTGTTACAGACATTGTATCTTTCCAATGATCAGCTTAGAATAAAATTATCCATAGGTATACTGTACGCGATCCAATGTTATGACTGTAATATTTTCAATTTGACCCTTCTCATATCTCTCCTTTTGTTATCTGATAATTCTGTATTAAAATATTTTATATCCAACCATTATCAATCATATTTAATATCAAGGTATATACACCCCTCACTTATATAGATGTTCAGGTGTTTGTTGGTCTCTAATCTCAATCATCCCATAACTTTTACTATGCAGCTAACACAACAACATAATCTGTTATGACTCAGGTTCCATTGTAAGAAGTAAATAAATAGAGTTATTATGATGTTAATATTGTAACTATTATATCTTTAACAGCTATGGTGCATCTGTCTGACTGTAGTTGGGCATAATTATCTTTATCAATCTATCACACATATATGTATCTCTGTTGGAGTGACCTAATAGGTTGAAATCGAATGTCATATCCATGTTCCTATTGTGTTTAAATGAGCAAGTTGCTCAATAAGTCTGATTCCACTATGAAACTAATAAATAATAGTACGCTGTGAATTGTTGATATTCTTGCACTCATAAAAAGATCGCTATCGCCAAGGTATGGGTTAAACATCTGCCGATCGTGATCAGCCTCTCATTTTTGGTTTCCGGATGATAACTTGATTTTGGATTGTTTATATGCAAAACTCGTTTTTTTGTGGATTACTTATATCAAAATACAACCTCAAGTTCGAATTTCGGTTTAATCCGAGTTATGGCCCTTTTTTGTCCGCCGACCGGACATATAAAACCCCAGAAGTTGGTGTCCGGATGATAACTTAGTAGAGTTAATCAGATTTAAATCAAATATGGTATGTCTCTTTCTCCCAGCAAAACACAGGTCAAGTTCAAATTCGGGTTCCACCCGCCAATTTTCACCAGAGTTATGTCCCTTTTTTACTTAGAATTTTTGCCAATTTGAGGTTTCCGGATGAAAACTTTAGTAAATGTGTACTGAATGAAATTAAATTTGGTATATGTAGGTTTACTAGCACAAAAGACAGATCAAGTTAGACGAATTTGAGTTTGAATCAATGATTTTGCTCAGAGTTATGGGCTTTTCAACTTAGAAAATTCAATTTTTCTTGTAATTTTCTTCATTTTGTGCCAATTTGAGGTTTTTTTAAGATTTGGTTATTTGTATGCATGACAGTAATGAGACAATGCACAAGTGTCTTATCCATATAGTATACTTCTACAAAGCCTCCGCTCCAAATGAAGCCACCGGTTCGGGGGACACTGTGGCCGAGCGGCCTTTTATTTTTTTTTATTTTTATTCAGATCATTTTAAATTTCATCATGTGACAATAGTCTTATTCAATAATGTATAACGTTTTCCAAATATGTTCAGGTATATATGAAGAACATACATGTATATATGATTAAATGTCATTTGTAGATATAGAATAACAGAGTATACATCGAGTAATTTTTAGATAATCAATGTATTAGAGAAATGTGGATATTTATAATCACTTATTTCTGAACTGTCATGGGGGAAGTGACTGAATCCATATTATGAGCATGTTTGAGTAATAGGTTCACTGAGAATTAAATATTGCCTCTTTTTCAATTGCTAAGAATTGCTTCCAGGGCTTTCCATCGTTCCCCATATTTTTTACTTCTATCATTCAAGGAATATGTGTTTAGAATTTCAATTCTTTTATAATATTTCAAAAATTCAATAAGTCCATTTACAGTTGGGTTGGTAACTCTCATTTTACATGAGTATATAAATTTTCTATACAATATTGTACAGATATCCAGTTAGGGAGCCCGCATATGTTCTATTTACACTTTTGCGTACAAAAGGTTTGACCCCCTAAACAGGGTAATTTCCAGGCCAGTTTTGGTACCTGTAACAGGTATGGGCGCCCAAACTCCAGGCGCCCAAAAAAACAGTTAGAAAGAAGAAAAATTCCTCAGATAATTAGTTTTTTTACCATTATTACTAGAAAACAAACACAACTAACACTAAACCATCAAATAAAGCAATAAATTGTCATTTTATGGCAGTATGTACATGTAGTTCAAGGGGGATGCCACCCATACCCTCCCCAACTTAGGGCTGCTGCCTTCGGATATGACTTTGGCATATAAACAGGTGTCCCCAAATAATTACTGGAAACTACACTGCCCCTAAAGTTGGTACCAATAATGGAACATTCTGAAAAACCGATTTCTTAAGTTGCGCATTCCTGGGGTTTAGGGGCTGCTGAACCCCGAAAAGTGCCAAAAATCACTTCTATTTACACTTCTGCGTACATCGATGAATTTTGGTTTGATGATACTCCTAAGTGTACTCATTAAGAAAACACAACTTAAGAAAGGGATTTTCCTGGGGTTTTCAGATAAGAAAGGGGGTCCCATGCTGAACCCCAAAACGTGATTTTTCACTTTTTTTTACACTTTCGCGTACATCCATAATTTTTGGTCTCAAAGTACTTTGATATATACTAATTATAAAAACACAACTTAAGAAGCAACTTTTCCTGGGGTTTTAAGATAAGAAGGGGGTCATCGGGTCACCCCTCAAAACGTAAAAAAAAATCACTTTTATTTACATGATTGCATTTATCCAACGTATGTGTATGTGCGTACATCCCTTGTACGTTGCACTATTACAACTAATATATTCCTAAATCGATACGGTCAACTTAAGAAATATATATTCATGTCGTTTTCTGATAAGAACGAGACTTGTTACCCCCCCCCCACCCCCCCCCCCCCCCCCACAACCCGATCCATTTTCTAGAACTATAAGTGAGCCAGTTTTATGAAAATTATAGCGGGAAAATCTAGTAAAATGTATACAAATGTATATATTTTCGTGAGCTAAGACATAATGACACTTTTTTGAAACTCACCATCCAAGATGGCCGCCAAAATGGCTGCCGGAAGTTGAAAATATGAATTTTTTTTCACAAATATCTTCTAGATCAATTTGATTGTACAGAATGCGGTATAAAATTTCACCAAAAAAAATCACAATTGAGATTCTAGTCATATTTCAACAAGAAATGAACAGAACTTTGTAATGTGAGTGAGGCATATCATTACCTATGCATATTCCAAATCACTGGAACCAAAATTCTTACTTTGGCTCAAAATGGCTGCCAATATGGCCGCCAAAATATGGAAAATGGTAAATATTACACCAGCGTGTCCTGCAATCGCTTACAAGTTGTGTTGATGTATAAAATGGGCCATTCTGCATTCTATACATTGAATGCTAACATGTCTGATGCACCATGGTTAATTGTTCTATTTTCACCACTGACATCGTCAAAAATATTGGACTTTTCTCTAAAAAACTTGACATAAATATTGGCAAAAATTCAGTTTTCAGGTTTGAACCATTTTTTCAGGTAAAATATAACTATCTTATGATTGAAAGGTGTTTATTGTTTTGGTCTATCTTAAATGTGTCACACTAAGGTGTTTATAGACCAAATTTCTCAAAGCTCAAGATGGCTTCCAAAATGGCAACCAAATTTGTAAAATGCTAATTTTTTACATATATCCCGAACATTCTCTGCATTATCCGAAAAGATAGCAAATTGTGACTCACTTGGTTATTATACGTGTTAGTTAATTAACTGACAACTACATGTTCTATTCCCAGTTGTCCCAGTTCTGTATGGGGCATGACAAATTCATTTTAAAGTATGTAATTTGCCGAGAACCTCTTTTGTGATTTTGGCCATATTTATTGAAAGGAAATGGGCAGAAATTTGAGACAGAACTGAGATGGACCATAATCGTTGGCTATTCTGGTCCATTATGATAAAAAAATGTCTACATGATACAGTGTGGATGCCAAGATCGTAGCCAGGGAGTTACTCTGTGATCATATGTGAGGTGAATAGGTATACATTGAGTTATTGTATGTCATGACTGATGTGAGTAGGTATACAATGAGTGACTATATGGTTATAAGTGGGTTGTCCATGGTAAGATGCATCTAGGTATACAGGGAGAGGTCATGGTCAGGTGTGAGGTGAATCGGTATACACGGAGTGACTGTATGGTGTATGATTGTGTATATCCAGTACGGGTGCATCCGGTGTGCCTGTATGGTCATTGGTGTGGTGTATGGATATATCTACATGGTCATCTATGTGTTGATTATGTATATATGGAGTGACTGTAAGGTCATGGGTGGGATGTACATGTGTTGCCTGTATGATCATGGATGAGGTGTGTGGATAAATAGGTAGTGATTTTATGGTTGCGGGTAATGTGTATAGGTATATATGGAATGACTGTACGGTCATTATTTAATATGAATACCTGGAGTAAGCTGGTGGACATTATCGAGCGTGTGGGTACATAGGGAATGTCCTTGTGGTAACGGGTGGGATGTATATTTATATATATCGTGGATGTATTATCATTGGTGGGTGTATAGGTCTTAGCTGTATTATCATGGATGGCATGTATGATTATACAGTGAATTGCTGAATTGTCATGTGTGAGGTGTATATGCAAATATGGATTGTTTGAGTGGTGGTATGTGCGGGTTTTTTGTATATCTGGATGGGCTGAATGGTCATTAGTGAGCGTTACATGTATACCTGGAGTGAATCTATGGTCTATGATGGGCTGCATACGTATATCAAGTGGTTATATGACTATATGTGTCGAATAGGTATACATGAAGTGACTGTATGGTTAATGGTGAGATGAGTACATGTAGGTATACAAGTAGTGACCGTATGATCATAAATGTAATGAACATCTATACAGGGGGTGACAGGCGTATGAGTATACATGTACCTGGTGTTCCTGTTTGGTGACTCGTGTCGGTATCGTCATGTGTAGGTTATACCAGTACACACACGTGTTGCTTTATTGTCATGGGCGAGGGATATGTGTATATAGCGAGTGGCTATATGGCCATGGATGAGGTGCATATGCATACATGGAGTGACTATACTGACATGGCTGGAGCTCCGTGGTCCAGTGGTTAGCGTGTTGGACTTGTCTTCGCTGTCAACACAGCGAGGCGAGTTCGCGGCTGGCTGGTGGTCTGTTATGAGTTTCCACACAGCAGTGGCTTGGCCGACTTGAGCGATGTGCAATTGTTGGATTGTACACTGTTTGAATCTCGCGCCAAGTTGTGACCCTTGAGCAAGGTCGCTCGTACTGTGTCTGCTTTGCACCACCCATGCATTACAAGGGTACCTGATAATGAGCAGTGAAAGATCTTGTCAGTATGCTAGCCATATGGTATCCTCGCATACTCCCGGCTGTACCTCCCCCTGTCCCCGGGGAGCAGTAGATGGTTACTGAATGTTCAGGCTCATCAGGGTAATAATTGTAAAAACTTTGAGCGCTTTGGGCCTCATGGGAAAGGCGCTTTACAAATGCTATACATTATTATTATTATTAGTATATCTTGAGTGGCTATTCGGCTATGGTGTGACAAATAGGAATACATGGATTGACATGGCCACTGTTGGGTGAATATGAATACAAGGATTGACCATGATCGTGTATGAATGTTTTGAGTACACACGGTACACATGTGGTGACTATATGGCCATATGTCAGGTGAAGGAGTATACCAGGTAACATGGGTGAGGGTATGTGTATGAAGCGAGTGGCTATATGGCCATTGTGATGTGCATATGTATACCGGAATGACTTTATGGTCATTGTTGTGGTGTAGATGTATATATTGATTGTTCATTTGACCATGCGTTTGGAGAATAGGTATACAGGGGATGATCTTATGGCAAATGGTGAGATGAATGGGTATACATGGAGTGACTATATGGTTATGGGTCATGTTTAGGAGTATACCCGGTGTGCCTGCATTGTGACGCGTGGCTGTATGGTCATCCGTGGTCATGGGTCAGGTGTACATGTATACAGTGGGTAACTATATTGTTATGTATGTGGTGTTTATATATATATATGTAATGACTGTGTGTTAATGGGTGGCTATCACTTTCCACGATATGACATGACCTCTCTATTGATTAACATATCCTTGAGTTATTGTGGAAAGCGATAGCCACTCAAGGTACATATGTACAACCCAACCATTACCCCAGTCACTCCATATGTACATAAACACCACACAAATGACAACATAGTCACCCACTTTATACACGTACATGTACTAGTACACCTGATCATACAGCCATACTTGGTTATACCCGTACATACCACAAATGACACACAAACAGCCACGAGTCACCATGCATGAACACCTACACCCGACCATATAGTCACTCTATGTATACATATTCACTACATTCACGATCATACAGTCACTCAATGTATACATATTCACCTCACATGGACCATACAGCCACTGCATGTATACATATTCGCCATACCCATGACCATGGAGTAAATCCAGGTTTACATATGCACATCACCAATGATGAGCCCGTTCAAATATACCAATATCCGCACCTACGGCCACTCATAAGTTCCATACTTGCCATACTCACACACGCCATCCATGATAATAAATCTACTCCCCATACACCACCAATGATAACACATCCACAACATATATAAATATACGCCCCACCGTTACCAACAGGGCACTCCCTATATACCCACACACCATTCATGACCATACAATAACTCCCTGTATACCTATTATCCTCATATATGGTCATAACTCCCTGGCTACCATCTTGGCTTCCACCCTGTATCCAGTTGATAATTTTTTATCATAATGGGCCAGAATACCCACATATCATGGTTCATCTCAGTTCAGTCTCAAAGTTCTGCCCATTTCCTTTCAATAATATGGTTCTCCGCAAAATTCCATACTGCAACTTTAAAATGAATTTGTCATGCCCCATACGGAACTGGGACAAACATAATAGAACGTAGTTGTCAGTTAATTACATTGTAACTAACACGTACAATAACCAAGTGAGTCACAATTTGCCACCTTTTTTCGGATAACGCAGAGAATAATGTTCGGGATATGTTAACTTTTTACTTTTTACAAATTTGGTTGCCATTTTGGAAGCCATCTTGAGCAATTTAGTCTATAAACACCGTAGTGTGACACATTTAAGATAGACCAAAATAATAAACACCTTTCAATCCAAAGATAGTTACATTTTACTTGAACAAATGGTCGAACCCCGAAAAGTGAATTCTTGCCGATATTTATGTCCAATATTTCTGGTAAATGTCAGTGGTGACAATAGTAAAAATGATCCATGGTGCATCAGACATGTTAGTATGCAATGTATAGAAAACAGATTAGCCAATTGTGTACATCAACCACAACTTGTAAGCGATTGCAGGACACCCTGGGGCAATATTTACCATTTTCCATATTTTAGCGGCCATTTTCGCAGCCATTTTGAGCCAAGGTAAGATTTATGGTTCCAGAGATTTGGAATATTCATAGGTAATGATATGCCTCACTTACATTACAATGTTCTTTTCATTTCTTATTGAAATATGACTAGAATCTCAATTGTGATTTTTTGTAAAATTTTGTACTGCGTTCTGTAAAATCGAATTTTTGAGGGATCGGAAGGGGTTAGGACCCCAATAATTGCATATTTAATTGCTCTAATGATCAGTTAATATAAAAAACACAAAATAAAGTTGCATTACTCAACCAGTTCCAAACAGCATGAATTGATCTAGAAGATATTTGTGAAAAAAAATTCATATTTTCAACTTCCGGCAGCCATTTTGGCGGCCATCTTGGATGGTGAGTTTCAAAAAAGTGTCATTATGTCTTAGCTCACGAAAATATATACATTTGTATATATGGATCGGGTTGTGGGGGGGGGGGGGGGTGGGGGGGGGGGGGGGGGTAACAAGTCTCGTTCTTATCAGAAAACGACATGAATATATATTTCTTAAGTTGTTCGTATCGATTTAGGGATGTATTGGTTATAATGGTGCAACGTTCCAGGGGTGTACGCACATATACACACGTTGGACGAATGCAATCATGTAAATAAAAGTGATTTTTTTACGTTTTGAGGGGTGACCCGATGACCCCGTTCTTATCTTAAAACCCCAGGAAAAGTTGCTTCTTAAGTTGTGTTTTTATAATTAGTATATATCAAAGTACTTTGAGACCAAAAATTATGGATGTAAGCGAAAGTGTAAAAAAAAGGTGAAAAATCACGTTTTGGGGTTCAGCATGGGACCCCCTTTCTTATCTGAAAACCCCAGGAAAATCCCTTTCTTAAGTTGTGTTTTCTTAATGAGTACACTTAGGAGTATCATCAAACCAAAATTCATCGATGTACGCGGAAGTGTAAATAGAAGTGCTTTTTGGGGTTCAGCAGCCCCTAAACCCCAGGAATGCGCAACTTAAGAAATCAGTTTTTCAGAATGTTCCATTATTGGTACCAACTTTAGGGGGTCAAACCTTTTGTATGCAAAAGTGTAAATAGAACATATGCGGGCTCCCCAACTATAAGACGAAACATCAAAACTGCCAAATATAAGACAAAACAAATTGCCTCTCCACACTGAACAAATACTACTACAACAGCCGACATGAAAGTGTCACAACACTTCTTGAACAATTATAATTGCAATCCCTCCAAAACTGAAGAAAACTCTCTACCCTCATTATGTTCTTTAAAATCCAACACAGGAAGTCGGTAGCCAAGAGGTAGCGTACTGGTCTCTCATGCTAGCGGACTGGGGATCGCAACATGGTCAGGGTATTCTGACAAATATCAGAACTTGGTCAGATACCATGTTTGTCAAGCTGAAAAGTCTCATTCAAGATCACTGAATAAAGATCCAAAGCAAAATGCTGACTCCCCCCCCCCCCCCATTACAACATTTGTCCAGGTATAGAGTGGACATTCTATAGTATTCTATGGATAGGTACAGTAATGCTCTAAATAATCTCACTGAGAGCTTTCCAATGAATGGCAACAATCCATATTTCCGGCTAAATCCTGAAAAATTACCCATAATTCTGATGTGGTTAAGGAATCGATTATTTAGGGCATTACTGTAGCCTTAATATTTTCTTATAGGTCACTTAAACTGTCATAACTGATGTAAACTTACCTTTTTTTAGGAATGGATAATCCATAAATTAAGATAAAAGTCCAATTTGCAAATGTGGATCCCCATAGAATTAAGTCAAATATTATTTGTTAAAATACTTTATAGTGTTCACACTGGCCCAAAATTTTCTTGAGCCACCACCTTAGCCACTTGTGAATGTTTTTGAGCCACTTTTCATTTATTTGAGCCACATTTTTTTCAACCCATATTTTTTGGAGCCACTTTGATTATATACAACAACAATATTAAAGACATATTATGTACTTGTTCTGGTGCGCAAAACTGATCAGTTAGTACTCAGGCGCTATGTCAATTGGAGGAATGTTGCATTCTACTAACATTGCCGGAAATCCTAAGCAAATCTACCCTACCACTCCATAAAAAACATCGTCAGAACTACGCTCAATTGTAAATATTTACTACTTGATTCAGGACGCATCTATCAGCGATAAACTAACGAAAATGATTTCGCCACCAAGAGTCACTGCATTTAATTATTATATGAGAATGACGGTGTTTGTTGTCAATTTGGATATAATATTTGTAAAAATTACTACTTTGAACAAGATTATTCTCTATTTATATTTGATCACCATACCAGAGTGTTTCATATCACTTTAATAATCAAACATTGAAAATTCTGCGATATTTAACATCTGCCTATTTATTAAATGCTTTACCAAAATTAAAGTCTAACCTTGGAGGGCCTTCAATTGCAATTTTCATTAATAAGTTTAAATGTGGAACAAAAAGTCTGTTTCACCATTTATCTTTGATTAAATGTTGGTACAAGAAGGCCCTCTCACACTCCACAATCGACACGGGTATACAGTATAGTGTTTATGCAAAGTCTGATATAGGATATGTGTCCTTTCTTTGTTTCACTAATGTTTGGCGATGTGAAAGCAATACAGTGAACGTGTGTATTATCAAGTAGAAGTAGGAATCCCATTCATATTGTACGCGATACAATTACAACCAGCCGCTGTGGCATAAGCCGAGAATCAATTAGCGAGTGCTTTCATCCAGACTGTCAACATAATTGTTAAACTTAATCTGTCCGACGGCAGTTAATTTAAGAGCCACACACCCAAATTATTTGAGCCACTTTCTTTAGCCACTAGCACATTTTGTTGAGCCACTTTTGTTTTTCTTTCACAATTTGCTAAATTTGCTCACGGCAGCGTGAACACTGATACTTTAGCACAATGAAAAAATTGAGTAGGTAGAACTGAAAGCTTAAACTTTGCTGGAAGAAAATAGACATGAGCAATTTTCCTGAAAAAAAAATGTACAGCAATGCTGAATTGATTTAATAATCATTTGCAATCCATATTATAAGTAGTTACTCAATCAAAACTTAGAGATTTGTTATGCTGCATACACATGCTTCACTCATGATAATAACATTACTCAGGAGTCATCAATCTGTGCTGGCAGCCATGGTTTCTTGTTGATGTCATTAGTAACTGTTTAATGACAGTGTATGTGTTTCTTTGATGTATTTGACTTTGAACATATACCAAAAATCTATCACCATATGGAGTCTGATGATGGTATGGAATCAAACTCCCAACATACAGTAATGCTCTAATTAATCGACTTCTTAACCACAGCAGAATTATGGGTAACTTTTCAGGATTTGGTCGGAAATATGGCTTGTTGCCATTCATCGGAAAGCTCTCAGTGAGAGCTTTACGATGAATGGCAACAAGCCATATTTCCGACTAAATCCTGAAAAGTTACCCATAATTCTGCTGTGGTTAAGAAGTCGATTAATTAGAGCATTTCTCTACATGTACATTGGATATCGGACAAAATTGTGCTTCCAGGTAATTTGAAAATTGGTCAGATAGGCTTTTTCCTTATCAGCCCATCAATGATTTAGACGACTTAAATGAGCCAATTTTGCTTTTCGTCATTTACGACCAAAAAATTTCCACATGTAATGTTTATTGGCAAAATCATCTCACAACAGACCCTCACCTTTGAAATTCTTATTATTTTTTTTCAGAAATGGAACCTGAAGATTTAGTGGACCGTATCATTAAAAAATGTGAAGACCTAAATGACGCCCTAGGAAAGATCATATACAATGAAAAACAGATGGAAAAAATGAAAAGGCAAAGGGAAATGGCCCGCGCAATGCGAGACTATCACAAGGGCCTCTCTCGGAATCGGGCAAAACCAGATGAAACTGTTGGAAATCAAGACATTACAAAGGAAGAAGTTAAGGTGGAACATAAGTCAGATAAAGTTACTCTTGCACAGGCCAACGAAAATGAACAAAGCTGGTTGTCTTGGTTTCAGAGCAAACCTGCAAAAGTGTCTGCTATTGGAAATACGGAGCCAACAAATGATAATAATGGAGTATCTAGTGTTGAAGAAAAACTTTCCTCAAACAACACTGATTTTTCCTTGCAGAATGAAGGAGCGTCAAAGCAGAACAGTGGTAGTTGGTTCTGGCCTTGGGGGAAAGATTCAGAGAAATCTGTCAATAACAGGACAACTGAGCAGAAAAAGGAAAGCACAGATATTATAAAGACTTTGGATTCAAACGAGAAAGCTGGTCAGAATACTAGGACTGTTGAGAATGATGAAAAGTCTGGTAGATGGTTGTGGTTCCTTGGGAAATCTTCTGGCAATGTTAGTAATGAAAATATTTCAACAATTTCTGATGGTGCATTGAGAGAAAAACAACCCAAGGAACATTCAAGTGCTCGTAATACAATTCAGGATCATAATTCAAACAATGCCCCTGAAATGGAGGAAAAGACTGTTCTTCAGCAGAAAGTGGAAGGTTTTCTTAAAAAGCACATTCCTTTAGAGGAAGGGGAATGTCTGACCTGTAAGATGATAGGTGGAACTGTAATGGTGGGTGGATCGTTACATGTCAGTTACTATGGGACATACCCTCCACCCATGTATGTTGGATTAAGAAAGGTGATGTTCCGAACATTCTGCTATTCACTAGCATTAGGTAATGTATGATTTGAGTTTTGTTAATATTTACTCTTATTCAGGTTTCATCCATGACTTGGTGATCTTGAAAGTAGGCTCATGCTAATCACAATTGTTTCGTCGAACCGAACCTCGAATCAAACCGTAGTCGATAGTTCAGTGACAATTACATTTTTATTTTTTTTTATTGTTGCCGGCGGTATTAGAAATGTATATAATGACACTTAATGAGTAATTTATTAATTCATCACACAGTCATATTTTGGCTGAATACACTTGAAAATTGAATGGATAAACTAAGTCGGACTAGAAAAAGGTACATTTGTACTGTGAATATTATAGCAGAATGAAAATATTTTTGGGAATTAGTGTTGAGATCAGGATGTTTAGCATGTGATATGATACTGCGGTGCAAGGGAAGTGATCCAATGTGTTCCACATGATACTCCAGTGCAAAGTGGAGAATTTTTAATTTCCAGCTATGGCAGTAATTGTTGGAATTTGTTCATTTGGAATAATCATTGCTTGCTATAGCAAATATGAGTGTCAGTAACATTTAAATATGTCATTTGCATTATATTTTGGGATATTCAGTGAGGAAATTATTACGAAACACAACCAACTCTTCTATTGAAATTTGAAAGTCACAAAATAACCGTGCACCTGAATGGACTATTTTACACGAAAGGATGACAATTGGTTGGCGTCACAATTGTGAGAAAATAAATCCACTCTGTGCATTTGAGGCCATTACCTAGAGGTCAAGGAGTCCTGAATAGCGTTTGCCCTATAATGATTGGATACATATGCAGTTATCTCCCTTCCATTAAATGAGATCAATGTTTTAAGTTCTTTTTCATTTATATATTCGACAGTTGCAATAGTCTCCCGGTGTGGGAGGGGTCGAATATTTATTGAATTTTCGCAATCATATCGAATCAAACCTTTTGCGTAATTTCACATCAAATCGAATTGCGAAAGTTTGCAGGAGCCTACTTGAAAGTCATATTTTCTCAAAACTTATCCTTAAACACCATTGATGCCTATGTGTTGGAACCAGCGATCTCATAGTTCCTTGTTTTCTATTTACTCTCGGGATTGAAATAAACATACCTATTCATTTATTAATTTTCCAGGAAAAATATCTTTCCACATTACTTATCGCTCCATTGACTAATGTCATTGACACTTTCTTTTATTGAATGTTTTGAGACCTTCTGTATTCTGCTGTATTTCACAACAATAAATTAATGGATATGCAATTAGTAACTAACATTATGCATTTGAGTCCAGCTACCGTCAGATTTCAGGTGACCTTAAACAAGCGGCTTTGTACTGCAGTTGTTGGAGTCGATTATTTAAGGTATTACTGTACATAATGAGTATAACCTCTGCATTCTCTCAGTGGAGAGTGCCTGTGGAGTCATATATCTCATTTGAGTAACATTTTATTTTTGCAGCTCTTATTGGTGCAGGGTATCTAGTCGTTTTTGGAGACCCAGCAACACAGGAAAACCAAACCAAGGACAACAACCAAATCTTAGCTTTAGCACAACGTGTGAGGGAAAAGTTTGATGATTTGGAAAAGTATGTAACTACCAGTACTAGCAACAATAAAGATGCCAAGAAATAAGATAGCAGTTCAGACTCATGACATGACGGACCAGGACAGATTAGTGTTGTTGAGAAGTTGACTGGATTCATTCAACTTTTGGAAATTCTTATAAAAAATTCAATGATAAATACACATACCATCACTTTAATAATAATAGAGATAAGTACGGAACTGACCAATTAATAATATAAACAAATACGGAAAACTGGTCAATTCAGAGTAAACCGAACTCCTGTTACCACACTCATTTCAAGTAATTTCAGTAAAGATATATCTTCCTCTTAATCAATTACATAAATTTCTCTTGAATATAACATTGAACATATGAAATGATTAGCCAGTTTTTGCAACGTTAATTGCTTTGAATTTCCAACAACACTAAATTCGTAAATCTGGCAAGACACAATCTGAGTCATGCAGGACTCAAAATGTACACATGTGCTACCTGTCACCTATGGCAGATGAGTTTAGTCTGCACGCTTGTTTGGATATAGAGTAATACATGTATGTACAGTACTCATCAGTTTGAGACATCTTGTGGTCTCAATTTGATATTTCAAGGTCAATTTGCTGAGATTGTTTAGATTGCTGCCACTTATTGGCATCCTTAAACCTTCCATAACTTGCATATATAAGAGAATGCACTGGCACATGATCTATAATGCTGCACCGGCGCAGCTCCCGTCATGAAAGGTTTGAAGTCCTTAATGAGAAGGAATTAATTATTTAATGTCCAGAAATTTTATATTCACACTATACTTTAATATACAGGCCTCATAGTATTAAAGTTCTTGATATAGAATGAAATTACCCGATCTGTCCACACTTCAAAAACAAGTTATGATACCGCATATAAAGATACAGTTGATTTTCTGAGGTGACAGGTAGGTATTAATTCTACTTGTCCCCTTTGAGTGTATATACATTTCAGAATATTTTGATGCATGGTGTCAGGTATTGGCTTTAATTAGAAGCACGGGTTTGTTATGACATTACAATCTTGGATGGCTGGGAGCCAATCTCAGAGGAGCTTTCCGTACTTGTACATACATGTATTATTTACATTATTAAAGTACGGTAATGGTATGTGTATTCATCAGCGGATTTTGATAAGAATTTCCAACAACTGCGGATTATCAGCTTTGCTGCCTGTTATATTTTGTTCAAGGTGCTATATACAACAGAGTTCTTAAACAGGCCTATAAATATGGAGGTTTATCCTAGCTTTGTCTTTATTTTCATCAATTTCGTGGGTTGATTAATTAGCTGTAATAAACTCATGTGCGGACCCCTTAGCCACATCCCAGTTTTTGCAGTGTTCACATATTCAGAAATTTGTGCAGATGGTGTGAGCAATGCATGTTTTTACGAGGATGGCGTTTTCTGAATTTTTTTTTCTTCTTCAAATTAACATAGTGTTTAGTTACTTTTTATACGCCCGTTTGAAAAAAACGGTCGTATTATGTAAATGGGTTGTCGTCCACCGTCCTTCCGTCCGCCCGCTTTTGGTTTCCGGATGATAACTTTAGATTGAATCGAGTGAACTGAATCAAATTTGGTATGTTAGTTTACCACACCAAAATACAGATCAAGTTCGAATATGGGTTTCGTCCGCATGATTTTGACTGAGTTATGCCCCTTTTTCGACTTAGATTTTACCTGATTTGCGGTTTCCGGATGATAACTTTTGATTGAATCGAGTGAACTGAACCAAATTTGGTATACAGATCAAGTTCAAATATGGGTTCTGTCTACATGCCCCACTCTACCCCAGAAACGGGCGTATTATGCCACGGTGTGCTCTTGTTCCCTTCTATATCCCCTAATTTGCAGAAGATAAAATGCATAGTCGAGGTGTAGGGCCTGATGAATCGGCAATTTCAACATCGAATCGAATCAAATTATGATGATTCGAAATCGACTCTCGATCCGAATCTGTTGCCGACACTGTAGCAGATTTGCGGTACCTGGGGAGTGGGAGGTACGAGCAAAATAGGGCAAATGTCCAATGATTTTATAACGCCATCATTGAGATAATGCGAAGCTTACAACGAAGGTTCATTAAACTTAATTTTTTATGACATAATATGAACAGCATTTAATTACAGTTACAGTTTATTATGACACTGCCACTCTGCATGATGTTCGTGAAAAGTAAGCAGCTTGGAGAAAATGGAGTCTGATTCGAGTCATTGCAAACGGAAACTATTCTGCACATGTACGCCTCGCCCTGTCGTGCCCATGTCAGCATTTCACGCATGCGTTATATCAGAATGCTCATTAGTTGCGACTTGGGATTGCCACATAGTCCTACGGGAACTGTAGTATCCCCAACTTGGGCCTGTCCGTCGGATCAACTTAGTTGTCAGGAACGGTAGAACGGTCCATTCATGAGAGCTGAATGGTCAACCAATGGTTACCATTTTACCAACCATATTAAATTCCTCGAATAAGATATATTCCGTTTAAAGGTGTTGATCAGATTTGGACATGACATGTTGGAGCCCAAAATGTATATTTAGATATTTATATGGTTTTATATTCCAAATTAAGACAAAATAATGTTACCAGTATGTGCTTGAGCTGAGTAACACAATATAGGCTTTTTAGCTCACCTGAGACGAAGTCTCTGGTGGAGCTATATCATCACTCCTCGTCCATCGTCTGTCTGTCCATCCGTCCGTCAAGAATCATCTTCTTCTCCAGTACCATAAGGCCAAATGGGTTCATATTTGGTGTGGATGTTCCCTGGTTGACTCAGACTCAGATTTGTTAAAATAAGGTCACCGAGTCAAATAGTTGCGAAGCTAGGTCCATAACTCTTTCCCACCATAGTAATTCTTAAAACAACTTCTTTTCAAGAACCATCAGGCCTATTTAGCTAATATTTTGTATGGTAGGTCCTTGGGTGACTGGGGTTCAGATTTGTTCAAATGGGGTCAGTGTGTCAAATAGGGGCCGTATCAGGAACATAACTCTTAAAAAAAAAAATTCAAAATTCAAAATGAACAATACAAAACACCCCATTCCACCCCTTCCCCTCCTCACCCTTCCACACCCCTGTCCCCACTGCCCACCCCCCCCCCCCCCCACCCCCCAATCTGTGCCGCCCCTGCACCCATCTGCAGTCAAGAAAAAATTAATTAGAAAAACTAACACCATTGTAACATCCATAGAGTATGGTATTAGCCCCAGACAGAAAGAGTTAATAACACAGTCATCAGATGTTATCTGGCTGACCGGTAGGTGTAAACATTCATGCCCTGTGTGTGTTACAGGGTTCCCGCGGGGCCTTGGATTCAAGGAACGGCCTTGAATTTCACAAGGTGTGGTTCAAGGCCTTGAAATCCTGGAATATGGGCAATGGGCCTTGAAAAGCCTTGAATATTCGCGATACAACAACACGCCGATGATCCGTAATTAATGACCTCTTACATTTCCGGGTTTACGGTAAATGACCGCATTGGAGCGAGATATAAATAGCGCAGTTATATTATAATAGAGCAGCGATGTATCGAGCATTCTCATTGGATAGTTGCAGTGACGTTGGCCAATCGCAAAGCGCGACGTATTATCGCATGTGACTGTCGTGTCAGTCTGCTAAAATGTTGTCGTGTGTGTACTGTTTTTCGATGATTGTTTTCGATAATTACCAATAAAAAATGGGGAAATGCACATTCCAAGATTGTTGGTTAACTTCCGAAAGTTACAAAGACTGGTTAATGATCGTTCTGGGCGACAGGTATTCTGCAAAATGCAAACTTTGCCTGAAAACATTTAGCGTGGCGAACATGGGGAAAAGCCGCGTTGGATTCCCATGTGAAATCTGACAAACATCTTAAAGTTTTGAAGGACAAAAAAAAGACGCTACCATTTCCATTCGTAGTCGGACCTAAAAATGATTCGACCACAGCTGGTTCAAGCTTGTATATGTGTTCCTGTTCCTGTAACAAATGTTGATGTTGATCTTAAAAAAAAATATTCCTAGCTTATCTGCATTGAATTGTGTGAGTATAATAATCTGGGAAAAGTACCAGGTATTATAGTACCCAACCTGAGTAATGTTAATAATTACTAACATGGCAATGTGTGATAGAATACTGATTAATTTATTTTAAGGCCTTGAAAATCCTTGAATTTGGGTATCAAAGGGCCTTGACAATAGCTGAAAAATGTCGCGAAACGCCCTTGAATAGTCTTAAATTTGATCAGTCCTTGCTTGCAGGAACCCTGTGTTATTAACATGAAATCAAAACAAAATGCTGTATGTCTAATATTTGCAGAATGAGGTCCCCAGAGGGTGAATTTAGTGATGCTACTCTGCACAGTAGGCTAGGATAACCAAATACCCTCTCCAGGGACCTCATTCTGCTTAGGCCTTCAGGGAAGTATACAGGGTCTTAAATTGACATTTCTACTTACTTTTTCCCTTCTGTTCAGTTTCTAATCTAATTCCCTAATTTGCAGAAGATAAAATGGATAATTGAGGTGCCCAATGGGTGCACATCACCAATTAACTGGACAACTTCAATCTGTTCCCATGTCCCCCATAGCAGTTGAGGCCTAAGCATAATGAGGTCCCCATAGGGTGAATTTGGTGATGCTAGCCCGTATTGCAGGATTGTGTCACTAAATTCATCCTATAGGGACCTCATTCTGCAAAAGTCAGACACTATTCGGTCTTGGCTGTTCCACTATTATATTCTTAACCACCACCTATCCAGTTGAACTCAGTAGGCTAGCATCACAAATACACTCTCCAGGGACCTCATTCTGCTTAGGCCTCATCTTCAGGGAAGTATACAGGGTCTTAAATTGACATTTCTACTTACTTTTTCCCTTCTGTTCAGTTTCTAATCTAATTCCCTAATTTGCAGAAGATAAAATGGATAATTGAGGTGCCCAATGGGTGCACATCACCAATTAACAGGACAACTTCAATCTGTTCCTATGTCTCCCATAGCAGTTGAGCCCTAAGCATAATGAGGTCCCTGGAGGGTGAATTTGGTGATGCTAGCCCACCTTGCAGGATTGCAGCACTAAATTCACCCTTTAGGGACCTCATTCTGCAAAAGTCAGACACTATATTCAGGCTTGGCTGTTCTACTATTATATTCTTAACCACCACCTATCCAGTTGTACTCATTATACCCTGATTTGCAAAGAAAACTGGGGGGGGGTATATTGGCTTGCATTTGTCTGTCAGTATGTCCTCCCTCCCATCCATCCCTCTGTTGGGATGTCTCCATACGTCCATCAATTTTGTTCTTCTCCACATACATATTAAATACCGAATGGGTTTATATATTGTGACTCACATTCAGATTTGTTCAAATGAGTTCATCAGGTCATATAGGTGAGAAGCCAGGGCCATAACTCTTTCCCTCCATAGTAATTCTTCAAAAACCATCAGGCCTATTTAGCTTTTGGTATGGAGGGTCCTTTGGTGAGTGGGGTTCAGATTTATACACATGAGGTAATTTTAGTAAACTTTTGAGGAAAATCAGTTTTCTTCATCTCTTAAAATCTACCGTTTGAAATTTCTAGATGAATGGATCTCATAGATGGGGATTCATATTTATTCAAATAGGGGCAGAGATAAGAGATTTAACTCTCAACCACCCACCCTACCTGTATGTATGCTGTTTGATACTGGTATAATAATATATAGATTCCTATTGATTTCTAATCTGCCTGGGTGGGGGCTATGAGGCTGTAGATTTGATTTTTCAACCAGTAACAGTCCATATTTTCCTACTTCGGGTTAAACTGTTCGACCGAAATAGCCACAAATTTTAACATGCTTCCACCACAAGGACCATCAGGTCTATTTTACTGATATTTAGTATGAAGGGTTCTTTGGTGTCTGGTATTCAAATTTATTCAGATGTGGTCACCAGGTTAAATAGGGTGGGACCAGGGACATAACTGTATGTCTCTATAGTAATTCTTAAATTGTCTTCTCAAGAGAGGTTGGACTATTTAGCTTACATATAGTATGGAGGATCCTTTAGTGACTGATATTCAGATTTGTTAACATCAGGTCAACCTGTTAAGAAATGATGGGGGTGATCAGTAGTGTACAGTGGGTAATTTCAAGGTGGATATTCACCTTGAAATTACCCACTGTACACTACTGAAGCCTCTCTAGCCACATATCGTGTTTAGATCTACTTTTTTCAAAGTGCTTATGAAAAGTTCTGACTATTGTGGTCTCCAGAGTCCCAGTCTCATCAGTCTTTGCAGTCTGGTGAGCGACCCCACAGTCTTTGACTGTCTTGTATAGGAATGGATTCCGTCCGTCCATCCCGAATTTGTAAGAGTCATAACTTGAACAAATGTCAACGGATTTAAAAGATTTTTGGTACATGAGTTCACCTGACCATTACCTAGAATGAGTTCGCAAGCCAGGTCCGGCTGGATATTTTTACCGGAGTTATTGGACTTTGTTTATTATTTTTGTCAAATTTACCAAATAGCAAATAGATGTCCCAGTCTCATCAGTCTTTGCAGTCTGGTGAGCCACAGTCATTGACTGTCTTGTTTGGTAAGAATGTCAGATACCAACATACGAATATCTCCCATAAGAAATTCACTAGATATTGTATAAAACGTGTAATTACTCCATGGTACTTCAGATGATAATGTGTAGATAACTGATCAGGAAGGTTTAGCTTCTGTTCGTCAATTGACTCTCTCTATTTTTTTATTTTAATCAATTTAATTTTTGCTACAAATCTCTTATAAATTAAAAACTTGAATGCTGATAATCGCGCATGTCCAAGTCCAACACTCCAGCAGTGCAAGTCCAATCCTATAAACATCTGTAAATGTGTAAATGGAATTGGAATTAACGGATATACCTTTCATACGTGTTTGTATGGCTGTATGCCCCTTTAATTGTGTGTAAGGGTAGTATAACTTTTGGCTTAAAACTGACCCTGGCATCCGGAATACTCCATAACAGAGAGACGGCATCCAGAATACTCTTTTCACTAAATTTATTGAAAATAGAGTGACTAATGAAGCAAAAGTGGACTTGATACATGCATTGGATTCGGAATTGGTCTGCATATTGGCTATAGTAAGCTAGTTATTTGGCTTAGCAGCTTGAGTGAAAGATTATTTTGTTTACTGAAGTTGATAACACAGACATGAATACATTGGTATAGAATTATGTTGAAGCATAAATTGGAGTACAATTACAAACCTGTGTAAATATTTTTGTGTAGAAACAAACCATTGAAAGTTCTATGCCTTGACAAATAATTAAGATACCTCCGAAAACATTTACCTCCAACCCACTGGGTTTCCTTCCATACCCTGCGACCCAAAAGGGAAAAATGCCAGAAACCATCTTTCTGGTGCGATTTTCACGGAATAAACAACATCGTAGGGGGGCTGTTGGCGACTAATGGATCTATCCGTGGGTACCGCCCACATATAGGCTACATGGTTACTGTTAATAAGCGCCACAAGCCATCTCAATCTCGCTACATATTCATTACTAAAATGGCTTCCGATGAGAATGGACTGTGTTTATAAACTCCATGTAACACGACAATATAGCTTCTTTCCGAGATTCACGATTTTCAAGATGCCTATGTGTGTATCTGCATCTTGTAAAAGTTACTGTCGTTAGATATAAAAAAAAATAAAACCAAAAACAAAGAGTGATTTTTTTGGCCATTTCCGATAACCTTTGTTGGTTATCGGAAATGTTTACGTTGAATCAAACTGTGTAACAGAAGCCATTTTAACTTCAATATCGAATAGAATATCTAATATCGAAGCTATGCTAATAGTTCACACCTTGATGAAATAAGCCAACCAGAGGTTTTAATGTGGTAATTAATCTATAATCCCTCTTTTGTCGAAATAAATATAACGATATCAGTTCCCCGTACCTCGAGCATCCTGTATGAGCCCCGGAGACATTATAGAGGTGCCCACAACTTTGCAACCGGATGCAAAGGGTCATATAGGGCTGTCACTAAAGAAAACGCCGACTATCATGGAGACAGTTACTTGTTGTCATGTGGCAACAATGGCACAAAGTGAACTCGTTCGGTTAAGGTTAATTGTATATACCTCGAAGCACGTGCAATGTGTGAAATTTCGTGTGATTCTCTTGGAAAACATTTGTCGATTCCATTTACATGTACATTTTCACATTAATATGGAAGAAGCTTTAGATTCTCAAATGGATTCAGTAAAACTTTCGCAGACGATCCTACAGGTTAGTGTGAATAGCGGACATTTTAACTCAATATTACCACAGTGTTATAACAGCAATACATGTATACATATATAACGAAAAACACTTCACAAAAAAATACTCGCGCCACAATTAATAATCATAACGCATCATCAATCTGGAATATTATTTCCACTTTTTAGTGTGAAATCTGTTATATTAACATTGGACTTTAAATAACATTAGGATCCGAGTGTGGTCGTTGGCATTGGCATACAGCGTAAACAGTTGTCTTTGTGACTTTTTGGTTTAGGAAACCGAACTAAAAAAACACTCCAGGATATTTGTATAGATATCGTTCGACAACTGGACATGTTCCCCATGCACATTTCAACACCTTTGTAGCTATTTAACAGATATTTTGCTCTCATGTTTGTAAACCCCATACTGCTTATACTGGTTGTTAGGGAGTCACTTGTGGTGTTTCCCATATTGCTAGGCAGACACATGTCGCATCGACGATTAAGCTATCGGCTCATTGGCTATAATTTAAAATGGGGCGGTATCTACGGATAGGTCCATTAAGATTCCACTCAAAATATTTACCACAAAACAGACTGGCACTGGGTTTCCATACGTACCCTGCGACCGAAAATGGAAAAATGGGTGCATGGCCGTTGGCGAATATTAAGATTCAACCAAAAACAAAACAATTACCACTCAACCCAATGGGGTTCTATAGCGTATAACTCATGTATAATAATGTTACCAAATGGACCAGTTCATGGAAGTAGCTGCATGATATCGCAGAAAGAGCAAATGCCCAACTGGGTTATAACCCTTCCATTCAGGGAGGGTCTTGGTTTACCGATTACCCTATCTGGCCTCGATTTGGATTTATTCCAATATAAATCAGAAACAAAATTTATGTAGTTGTTATTCCTCTGAGTTTTGTATGATATTTGTCGCATTTATGGTTGACAATTTTCGCATTTTGACTTGCAAATTCGTCCAATACTAACAAATTCCATTCAATCAACGTAACTATCAAGTTCTACTATTCTAGTGTGATGCACTTGGCATTACCAACTAATTTAGATTATCAACGTTTTGACCTGTCAAGCAGATGTCAGGTGGAAGACAACTCTATCGCGGAATATAGCAAACCAACAATACTATTATTAATTAGCACTATAGGTATGATAACGAGAAGTATATAAGAAGCTAGAAGCTAAATTGTGGAGAATATTATGCTCAAGCGAAGAAATATAAATTAGCAGATGGAACTTTTGTTGTTTTTCGGTGTTTAATGCCAAGAAGAATTTCAATGGAAGCATCTGGCATCCAAAATATGAATCTGACAGCATTCGGCGTATGCTGGTCTGGCATCCGAAATATGCCATAACAGACCCTGAATCCGGCATCCGAAAAGGGGGGTCGTCACCATCCTCATTTGGAATATGAGAGAAAGATTTCATTTATTTTGGCCCAAATAAGGATTTCGGTGTTATGGAGAAATAAGCTGTGCCAACTGCCTTCTGTCAGTAACGACATTTCCACCAGCCGAATTAACTCGCTAACTTGAGTAATTGGTAGCTGGAATGCAATGAATATCCTTCGCTGCAATCGACAGGACAGGAGCGGAAATTTATAAGCGTTTGTCTTCCAGAAATATAGAGGACTCACATCACTACCAAGCGGCGATATGAACATTTTAAGGATAATGTAGGCGATATATCAAAAGGAAGTTTATATAACAATTTGAAATATCCCGAATCGAATCGGAATGTAAGATTCGAAAAATAGAATTGAATATCGAAGCTTCATCAGGCCCTATCGAGGTGACAAATGGTTGAACATCAACTTCAACGGGGGAACTTCAATCTGATTCTAACCTTCCTAGGTCTCCCATAGCAGTTGAGGACTAAGCAGAATGAGGTTCCCAGAGGGTGAATTTGGTGATGCTTGCCCACCATGCTGGATAGCATCACTAAATTCACCCTCCATGGACCTCATTCTGCAAATGACCGACACTATTTGCAGGCTTGGTTTTGATTGCAGCACTGTCTGCATGGGTCTTAAATCATACAGTAATGCCCTAAATAATCGACTCCTTAACCACAGCAGAATTATGGGTAACTTTTCAGGATTTAGTCAGAAATATGGATTGTTGCTGTTCATCGGAAAGTTCTCAAATTTGAAATCCAATTTTCAACTAAATTCGGAAAAATTTGATAGCTCCCTGTAGCTGCATATGAAGTTTGGTGAAGATCAGATGAGGGATGCGGCCTGTAGGGTATGCTGAAGGAAATTGTTGATGCACGGATGGGCGACGGACGCCAACCCATGGCAACAGCTCAAACTTTACATTTTAAAGTTGAGCTAAAAATGGAAAGCTCCCATATTAAGTTTGGTGATAATTGGATGTGTACCAAAGAAAATTGTTGACGGATGGATGCCAACCCATCTGGCTTCATCTAGCTGAGCTAAAATATTCTCGAACAGTCCCCACGTTTGCCCCCAGAAGGTATCGCTAAAATGCGATTAACTACGGTCTGCCTCAGGAAATTACAGAAGCACAATAAAACAAACCTTGGTACATCGATAATTTTTTTTTTAATTCCTCAATTTCAGTAACATGTATTACCTTGTCATAACAACTCTTGTTCAAAATCTTGGGTGGCCTGCAAATTCCACTATGACCATGGGCCCTTTAGCGAGTTTCCTGCTTGGTGCATGCTACAGCAGGTGGAGAAATCTTTACAAATGCATGGAGCATTTAGTTGATGAGAATGGAGGTACACGCTACCCTGGGACAACTTAATCCACACACACTATCGGGAAAACCTTTGAGGACCATCATGGATACTCAATTTTTTCGGAAAAATACTGGATAAAGTTAATGTCTAGTAAAATTGAAATTAACATTACTGCAGGGTTTCCGCCAGGGGGAAATTAATGAGTCCGTATTAGGGAAACACATAACGCGACGGGACGACCATGGTTCGTGCCGTCGGGCGAAAAAAAAATTATTTGACACTGAAAAGTAGCAATTTCCTTGCACCTAAGAGTCCCATAAAGCAACCCAAAGCTACGTTGATATTATGGAAGTCAATCATTTCCGTGGGTGCTTTAATTCTGTTGATGGTGTCCAGATAATCAATCAATTAGTTACGCACGCAAGACTGCCGTCTGATTGAAGACTATATATTAATGAACAAGCTACGAGTTAGTGTTTACAAATTTATACAATAAGATTCCGACAGCTATAATGAATCTGAACACTACAAAGCATCTATGCATTTGACCAATAATAGATAGCAAGGAGAATTGAATAAAGTATTTCCTAGAATTTCAAGCAGCTTCTGTGAAAATGAAACTGACAGCAAGGATATACGCTGTCAATCGTAAAACTATTTGTGCGCTGTGACGTCATACTGCAGGGTTTGTCTGCAGGAGATATTTATAGCGGCGGAATACGAATGGTAGCGACATCTTTCACTCGGAATGCGTAGTTTGTTCAATAGTCTCTATTAGTCCATAAACTGACAACCGCAATTGCTTATTATGCGTATATTGCCATGCATAGTCAACAAAATCCCAAAGTGATTCATTTCACAATAATACGGAACCTGTCCCGAAATCAGTCTTCATAGTGGAAATTCATAGTGACAAGTTAACAACACCATTCATTTGATCCATATTACATACATGGAGGATAAAGACAAACACATACCCCCTCCCCAATATGGAGATAAAGTCAAAGTACGGTAAATAGTAGTTGCGTTGTCCCACCTGGGTCCCCAATCAATGATGCACATGTTCACATTTCCTGCCAAAATTAGAGTTTATAACACGCTGGCTAAAACTCTGTTCTGTACCTCATGGACTCTGCAGAGGGACCCATTAATTATGTACCATACGATAGCACGGGATCCCGGAGAATGAGTAGTTTCATCCATGAAAATCCCGTGCATAAAAATGTCCCGACTAAGAAATTCGCCATTCTTTGATCAAATTATGTACCGGTAATCATAGGATATCACGGGATTTTCGAGCATGAGTAGTTTCATCCCGTGCACAAAAATATGCGTACTCAGCAGTCCGGCATTCTTTGATGTTACCGCGACATGTATTACGTTGTATCTAACGTCGCTATTTGACCCGCATTTCACCAGTATTCTGTTTAACCCCTGACTCCCGTTGCAACCGAATTTTTTTTTACGACATATTGCGACTGACATTTGGTATATGTATGAACCAAACAGATAATCAGCGAGGGGAATGAGGCCGTTCTACGGACGCTGAGCCGTACTAACGGAAACCCTGCATGATTACTGAGAACGAAAACTGTAACTTTAACCCAAAGTTAGAAGGGACAAACCTCAAGTTGTCTATCTCTATCATGTAAATTAGATCATGCCATGAATCTCTACTCAGGCTAATGCCCATAGAGATCATATTCCACCAGTACAAAATCTGTGAACTTTTTGAAGTTATGACAGGGAACCTTATAAAGTTGAAAAAATTACGGGTGGGGGGATATATCTCTTATTTACTACCAGTTCCTTAATATATTTCACTGTAGGTGAAGGTCCCAACTTTAAATTGCACGATTTAAGTAAAGTGACTTTGTGAGCGATTTTGCTTTGAGTCAGTTACAATTATGGAATTTCTCCTGGGTAATTAATTCAATGTTTATTGTGATATCGGCTCACACAAGTCACAGAAAAGTATGATATCTCAAGCTGGGACCACTCTCTAATGTGAAGTAGATTATTGAGGAACACATATTAACAAAGAAATATATTCTCTGCCTTGTTTGTTCGATGTTATAAGTTCCCTGTCAGAACGTTAAAAATTTCACAGGTTTTGTACTGCGGATTATGATCTCTATGGGCATTAGCCAGAGTAGATATTCGTGGCATGATCTAAAATATAAAAGTGCTCAAAAGGAAAAACCAATGATTTTGTTCTTCCAGAGGAACATTTTTGTCAAATACTTGAGCAAATCTTCAGTTATTTTGAACTAAATGCGGCAAAATGAAATCTTTTACCATCTACAGGGTTCATACAGGTTCCCAAAAACTAAATTTAAGCACTTTTAAGCACTTTTTTAATGACCTTTTAATGACTTTTCAAGCACCCTTTTAACACTATCACAGGCAAAACAAAATGTTAAATATTGTTTGTTGATTATGATAACTTCACATACATGTACATTTGCAGGCTCCACTACAATTAAATAATCTAATTTACTAATTAAATCAGTTTAAATACTAATTAAGACATGGTGTATATATTGAAGCTGTTATTGGTGGTTGGGAGATGGTTCAATCACAGAACCTCATATGTATTGTTTCAAAACCTAAAAGTAACAGAAAAGAACCCAAGGAAAATTTAAAAGCATTGAACTTTTCAGACACACACATATAATATAAATTATATACCCAATATACATTATTATATATTAAATGAATAAAGCTACACTTTCAGTCTCTGATTTTATCATTTAATAATAATTTACTCAAATACTTTGCCACTGTACATAGTGACATTTTAGCTTAATTAATATATTTTAATATATTTATATAGTATAATATAGTATTTTATAGTACTGTATAATCTGTATTATATAGTACATATACACATGTATATATAAATTATCTGCTTGAATGTATCAATGCTTTGGTTTGATTGGTACTGTAAGTACTGTTTTGTTACTGATTGGTGTTGAGACAATAGGCATATGTGATCCTGTGATAAAGATTTTTTTTTTTTTTAAATAACTTAATTTAATATACCAATAACTTGATTTTGGAGGGCGTTATGGTTTATTAACGGCCCTCCAGAAATGATTAACAGCCCGAGGGTTCATTAAAGGCCCGAGACGAAGTCGAGGGCCTTTAATGGCCCGAGGGCTGTTAATCATTTCTGGAGGGCCGTTAATAAACCATAACGCCCGACAAAATCAAGTTATTACTATTATTACCACTTTCTGAAACCCAACTAGAACATAGATGAGTGAGTAGGCAACAATATGTCAAATGAAATACATGTAATAACTCTTTTTTTCAAAACGATCACAATTCAAACCATGTGTCGTCTGTTCGTTGTCAAACAAATTGTCACGTGACTAATTATATTATTTACCACGAAAATAGGGACATATCTAACGAAAATTCAGTCAGAAATCTAATTTATTCCATTTGTTAGGCAACACTTACTTGTTGTTGGTCTGTTATTACATCATTTACATCTACTACAGTAAAATTTCAGTTTTATTCGTAATAATATACTATAAACTTGTTTTAACAGAAATTCCGAAATCCGAAATAAGGTTGCGTTCGATTGGATTTCTAGCAAATCGCAAACCGGATGCGGGCCGTTAATATCGTTAACGGCCCGCATCCGGTTTGATGCCGGGCGTTATGGCTTTTTACCGTTCGGGTAAAATACTGTTAATCTACTAGAGAACGCCCTCTAAAGTGGTAATAATAAACAGTAAACAAAAACAAGTTAATGTCATTTCATGATTAAATCAAATGATAAAAAACCAACATTGAAAGATTGGTTAACGATTAAATTTTAATGATTGGTAATGGTTAAAGATTAAATTTTAATCTTTGACCAATCTTTCAATGTCGTTTTTTACGCCTTCAAGTTTCGTTTATTTTTCTTTAATAGATTGTCGATACAGATTGAATTTAACAAGCCAATCACAGTGGCCAGTTTCTTCGAGTTTTTTTGCTGCCTCGTCGGAAGAGTCCTCAAGACAAGCTATGTCTGCACACAGTCTTTTTTTAGCAGTAGTCATTTATTGCATGCGTTCCACCTTCGCCTTGCGCTTCTTGTCGTCGGATTTTCCCATTCGCTCGTATACCAGATGATTCTCATATTTTTTTCGAGCACCCTTACAGTACTGAATTATGGAACTGTTGATTTTTATGTTTTTCGTTCCACCTTCTCTGGCGATTCCGTCGCACACTAATCGTTTTTAGAATTCACCGAAAATCCCCTTTCGACCGAGGCCTGTCCATGTGACAGGACCAGAATCATCTTTAAAACACACCATAAGTCAGGATACTTCTCGGAGTTAATGAATTTGATCAGGAATTGATCAACCCGAGTTTCCTTGTCCTTGTCAGTCGATTTGGCATAGGAGAATTCTTTGAATGCAGAATGCTCCTTCTTCGCGTCGGTAAGAAATTGGTCATACTGCTGTATGGTATCATCACACTTTTTTGCCGCAATCCTTTTGTTGTCAACGAGAACACTGAGTACACGTGTCAGTTTACTTTTGCACTTGGCAGGGTCGGATGCAATGATGCGCGGAGAAAAGCAACTAGTATTCCTGCATAACACAGAACTGAGTGGTGTCTTGGTCAATAAGCGTGTGGTCAAAACTTTGAGGGCCTTTCTACAGTCCATTTTGAAGGTGATTCTCAATCGTCCATTGTTGACTTCCGCCAGGGTCCGTTTGGTATTGAATCCAAGTTCCACTTTGTTATACGAAAGAACATCATCGTCATTCTCTGCAAGCTTATATGAGACCAGTTCCGCCTTTGTTTTCAACGAGTCTAATGCAGATGGTTTTTTTACTCTTCTCATAACCGTTCTGGTCATGTCCTCGTATTCATCCGCGATAAATGAGGGCCCCTTCCCCCTCCCCCCTTGAGTCCGGAATCCATTTTTAAAATGACGCTGGAATCCGGAATCCAGCTTCAAATTGACCCTGGAATCCGGAATCCAGTTTAAAGAACAAATACCGATTTCACGTTCAGTTTACATGATATTATAGATTAGTTTTGTGATACCCATAATATATGAGCAGGTGGATGCTCGCGTCCCGGTCCCACATATAAAGGCACCCCGTCTTGAACCCCGGTAGTGGAAACTTCACCAATGAGGTCCAGAGCAGTCTACCTTGCGGCAGTTTACAAAATGTTAGGATAAGAGTAACAAAGGTATAGAATATGCGTCTAGACTTCCTTGGATTAACCGATCTTGATCACATTCCAGTGTAAAAACTAATAAAATAAACGCTCTTTATATGGGCGTGATATATTGACCCAGAATTAATACCCCGATGTGATAACACATGTAAAACCCTCGGGTGGACTCCAAACTCGAACCCAACCTGCACCGGATCAGTAATCCCAGTAAAACCAGTTTGGACTTACCAATGCCGTCACATGGGGACGCACATGGAAGGAAATCCCAACAAAAAAGGGGGGCCCTATTCTATAGCTGCAATTGGCCGGCTGTCACCGAACACGTGGTCCCGGCCTGCACTCTGTGTTAGAAAACCCAAATACTAAATTAAGTTTAGAAAGTTGATACGTATCTTAAGCCACCACACATAAACCAATACCGAATGATGGATGGACATATCAATAACATAATACGCACGCTCCACTAGAAAATTGGGGATTAATCTATGATTACATATTGATTTTGATATATAAATATATGCATGTAGCACGGGAGTTGGAGCTCCCGATAATATGTATATATCCACTGGTAGTCAATATACTGGTAGCACAATATAACATACATATTTTTGAATTGTGGGTTAAGTTTATGCCCACAGCGCATTTTCACGGAAATATAATTGGCAGTCCATCATCCAAATTGTTTTGCTATGTCTTTGGGGCAATTTTTGAGATATGTTGCCACAAATAATGACCGAAAAGATAAAGAGCACCGTATACAAACGAATATATACGGACTAAGTCCTATAAGATTAAGAGTGTGCATCAGATTGGATCCCATATAAAATTCATGATATTATGATCTATTATGACCAGATGAGGAACCAAATCGCAATATTTCACCCGAAATGGAATCCGTTTATATAAATACATGAATCCGGAATCCAGCTTAATTTGTGTCTTGAATCCGGCGTACGGGTCCAAAATGGGTCGAATCCAGCGTACGAAAAGGGGGGGAAGGGGCCCTCATAAATGGAATCATAGGATGATCTGTTTGCATCATTGTGAGGTAAGGTGTCACATCCTTTGATAATGTTACGAAAAAGTACAGTTTAGCGAGGAGAAGAGGGTCTTTGATGTGGGTTTTCACTGTAGAAAAAGCTTTAGATGTTGGAGTTGTGTAGTTTTTGTTCCTTTCCACTTCGGTCACAAATGTTGAGACGTCATCGAGAATTTCAATCGCCCTCTCCGCCACACGAGTATTTTCCACCCAACGGTGGGGGCAGAATTTCAATGGGAATGTGTCGTGAGCAGTAATATCCTTATAGTCATCACGTCTTGCGGGCGAGTTTTTGAATAAGGAAAACAAACATTTCAGGAATGAATCTAGCTCCCACTCGGTTTGTTCCATTGCAGCGCGAAATGAGTTGTGCACGGTGTGGAGACTGCAAGTACCAATGTCGACCAAAGTTTTGTCAGTATGTTCCGTAAAGACCTTGGTTTTAAAATCTTTGAGGAATTTCAGATTTACGTTAGGGCCGTCCATTGAAATTTGCAGGAGCTGGGACAGATTTAAGTTGTGTGTGATGTGTTCAAACTCTTTGAGGCAGTCATCCGCTCGCCCGTGTCAAAATAGCTACTAGACACTAGATTTGTAGAGGTATCCATGAATCTGATGTGCATGTCCATTTGTTTGTTTTGTAGGGTTGAATTTAAACTTTCGTCAAACAGGAGGACGTATGTGGTGAGATATGCCGTTTTGCGATCGCCACATGAAAACGATTTTGCTATGTTGGAGTCGCGAAACATCTTCGCAAACAGTTCTGCGGTGTGTGTCGAACTGTTGTAGCTATAATGTGACTCAACAACTTTCATCGTCCACAAGATTTCAGATTTGACCACTTCCTCTGTTCTCACAAATGGTGTCACTGTTGGGCCTCTGGATGTGGATGAAACTGATGTCGATGTGGAGTTTGTGGACGTTGTGGTCATGGCATTCGTCGCATTGTTCATAAACACCGAAATGTCATTCAACATTTGGCTCCGGTCGATGTGTCTTTTTGACAAAATGTGGCTTTTCAGGGCCGCCTCGCCCATACCGGCTATTGTGAAAGTTTTCGCGCATATTACGCATTTTGCCGAATGAATGTCTTGATCGAGCGACAACCACTGCTTATACTTTGTTTGTTTACACCATTCGACATTGAACTTGCACTTTCCCGGCATATTTATTTGTTCAGCCGGTTAAATTTTCTATTAACTTACATGATTGGCTGGTGTAAATTTTCCCTCCAATCAGAGCGAAGCTTACATATGCTTTGCAGAGAGCACACAGTTTCGTACTATTGAAAAATATTACGTATCGGAAACGATGCTATTTTTAGCGATTACGCGATGTCTCCCTCACTTCCGCCGCAATGTTCCGTTCTATTTTTACGATCATATCGGCGATGTTAACAGTTTTCTAGGTATAAGACCGCCCATGCCTTGTTGTTTATTCCCCAGGCCCGGTCTTATACCAGAATTTAAGCACTTTTAATGACCTGAGTGGTATTAGGGTGAGAATTTAAGCACTTTTAAGGGCCTTGAAAATAGAAAATCAAATTCAAGCACTTTTAATGACTTTAAGCACCTGTGCGAACCCTGCATCTATTTCTTTATAAAACTTATAAATATTTCTATGATTATTTTTGTGTTGCTGGTTTTCAAGGTGTTACTTGAGCATCCATAGTCCTTAAAATAATGCTGAGCACAGCTGCAACCGAACTCCAAGTTGATACTAATGGAATCATAAAATTGTTTTTAAAATGTAAATAATTTATTAGGTGATAAAATCCTGAATAAAATTGTACTGTTGACATCTGATAAGCTGACAAAGTCTCAAAAATTATAGCAAAGTATTAATGAGTGTAAAGGCAACATAAGAAGATGACAATGAAACATAGAGGTACAAGAAATATTATACTTTTATAGTTAGAAGAAATGAATTGAAGTCAGGTCTGCAAAATCCCATAGCTATGATAGTTTAAATAAACTCAACCAAAAAGATTTTTAACTTTAAAGAAAAATTCGGACTAATAATATCGATATGGTGTCACAAGAAGCTTGTACAAAATTATTCAAATCGGTTCATATTTGTTAAAGTTATTAAGTCAGACAGAATTTTCTAAGTCAAAATAAGTCGAAAATGAGGTGTAATATTACGAAAAACAGTTTGAGCCAATCCCTAGCCGCATCATGTAGAGAGGGTATTGTGAGAAGCATGTATAACAAAAATTATTGAAATCGGTTCATATTTGTTAAAGTTATTAAGTCAAAATAAGTCGAAAAGAGGCTTAACTTGAAAAAAAAAAAAAAGTCGGACCGAACCACAATTAGCATCATGCGGAGAGACCGTCCTAAGGAGATTGCATACAAAATATTATTGAAATCGGTTCATAGTTGTTCGAGTTATGAGGTCGGACGGACGGAGAAAGCGTGACGGACAGACGGACGGACAGACAGACGCAGTCAATCCAGTATACCCCCCATTTTCTTCGAAAGTGGGGGTAAAATATACATGGCCTAAACTGACCCACAATTTTCTATTTCCAAATTTTCTTTTGCCAAATAAAAATATTTTTTGCCAAATTCTTTTTAAAGTTACCACATGATATCGGGCTGAAATTAAGGGGTTTATGGAAAATTTATTCATATTCAATGAAATAGCTATTTTAAAGACTTTATTTGATTTAGATATTCATGCTCAATTTATGACCTGTCATGCCAGTTACATGTGTCATATTCTAATTTTTAATAGTTTAGACTTTCATGAGGAATTGAGAAATCGCTTGGAGGTGCACGAAAGCACTTTTGTAATCACAACCCTGCCCGAGTGAGTGTCAATCAGTTTGAATTCGTTACATGTCAAGTTGTCAACGCAACTGTTTCAAATTATTTCAAATACACAAGCAGCCAAGAGTTGATTTTTTTCTGAAGTCAGTAGCTCACACGGTTGTATTTATACTTCTATTGAGTTCAATTCAATGATGTCCATAACTATTTCACTGTCATAATGATTATTTTGACCATATATGAGCACCAGTCTTTTCAACAACAACAATATGACGCACGACATGCTTGTTCTATTTTATATAAACTTTTGTTGCAGTGGTCTTTAATATTAAAATGTATATATCTTCAGGGACGATTAAGAACTGAAACTGTTATCAGATACAGGACTTAAATAAAAACAGATTTGTCAATTTTGAATTCGCACGACAGGGTGCACGAATTTAAAGTGCCCGAAATCAAAACTGAGCGAAGAATAGTACTGCGCGAATTTAAATACGAGTAAGGTAGTTATAAATGGGATTTCAGACCTGATACTTGTGCTGATGAATTATAAAATATGTAAATAGATGGAGGATATGAAGGATAGAAGATGGGTGATATTGAAGGCATTGTGAGCATGATCACGTCATGTTGTCTGTCAATTGAGTCTAGCAGTTTCACTGGGGCCTGGTTATTTTTAATCTGATACCATTATGCTTGTCAAAATATGAATGCTAAAATGGCAACAAACTAATGTGGACCACATCTACTGGCATATACAATTAGCTGATATTTTCTTATCACAAAACAGAAATATTTTCTTCTCAAATCCAAAAACTTATATGAATTTTGCTAATCATCTAGCATAAATGATGGAATAAGCTATAAACCTTACTAACTACTGAAAATTTGTAATCTCATTTGGGAATGTACAAGAAATTTACATTCAACTGAAGACTATAAAGAGAAGGTAACAACTACAGAGAGCTGGTGAAACAATCAAGAGTCAAGTGATGACATGGTGATAGAAGCAAAGCATTGAGGAAGAAAATAGATGGATGAGAACAAAATAAGATGTACAAATAGTGATAAAAACAAAAAGAAAATCAGTGTTCAGACGGTGGTGTTGCATCCTCATATAGCATTGAGCTATATCTTCCCAATCAGATCTCGAAAGTTCCTTTTCAATAAACCCTATCTGGGATCACTCCAAAGTTTCTACATTAACCCTTTCATGATGAGAGCTGCACTGATGTAGCATTAAAGATACTGTGCCAGTGCATTCTCTTACATATGTGAGTCTCCCAAAAGGTCAAGATAATTATTGTTAGGCCAAGGTATTCTCTTATATATTCAAGGGTCCCTATGGGAGACTCGCATATATAAGAGTACTGGTGGTTTGACACACCAGGCAGGAGACTGAATATCCAAACACCTGCAGTCTAAATCTTAATGCCAGTCTCGCAAGCATCGAAATAAACATGGGTTTATGTCTTTTGAAGAATTTTAAAAGGACATGGCTCGTTTGGACCCCAAAATTATGTATATATAATTTGGTAAGAGGTATATCAAAAAATTCCTACCTAGGATTTCCAAACAAATTCGTTAATATAGCACTGAAAATATGTGTTTTGTTTCTAATATTTTTAGATAAATTTGAGATCGTTTCATTTAAGTGCCAGTTCATTTTGCAAAATTGAAACTGTAAACAATGGGAAGAAAATCCAGCGCTGCTGTCGCACTGAAACATTTATGGAACTACATAATTTTGATGATTATAATGAAGAGAAAGCAGTGCATGAAGTTTTTAAATAGTTTTGTGTTAAGATAACGCAATATACCTTTTCTGGACATTCCGTTTCAGATTCCGATAAATACAAATGACTGTTTTTTTATTTGGACCCAATTATCATGTTAAATTTTTTATTTTTTTTACTTCAATGCGTCTTTCTGGGACATATGATGCTCGTAGAAAGGTAGTTCAAGTATATATCAATATATTTCGATACGGGAAATATAAAAAAATAAATATTATTAGGTGTATTTTGGAGCACAAACCGCCATGTGGGATTATCTCTTCCTAAATACGTTTTCTATATTATCAGTGTATAAAATAATAAATATGAGTCGAAGACACCTGGACGGAAAAGCTTCTATCAATTAATATTTATTTTTTATCAACTATCTCTGAATATTACAATTCTCACAAACATTTACTGCACCAGGAATGCACTCCATATTTGGAAACGGTTTATTACATCATGTTGGGAATGCACGTCGTCATAGAAATGAAATATAATTCACAAATCTAGAGACTACATCTGATAACAATTGGGACATTTTTCATTACTATTTTTAGAACAGACCATCATGAAGAGGTCACTCGATCTCAGATAGAGTTCTCCAACTCTCTACGCTCCACGAACCGAAAATGTCCCAATTTGACTCTACGTATTATATCGTAGAATATATGATTATACATGTAAAAGAATATAAAATTTGAAGAAAAATCAATATTAATTGATAGAAGCATTTACTGACGGGTCAACGATTCATATTCATTATTTTATATCCAGGAGACTATACAAAAGTTGTTTCAGGAAACGATAGACCATCTTTATGTATTAGGACTCGATTAATAATGTGATGAGTCATATTACTGATTTGTCATAAAACTTCACATAAACATATGAGCTACTGTGAGAAAACTAGTATTGTTCAACTACAAGCCACTTCAGTGGTAGCACTATCAACATTCTCCTTCTCGAGGGAACTGTCCGTCGACTGTTTAGAGTCCGTGTTCTCTTCAGATAAGGCAGATTTAAAGGGGATTGTGAGACTGAACAGGTCCTTGAAATAATCACCATCATTATCTCCACCACCAAACACCAAAACTTCATCCTCATCTGTGTTCTCAAGATTGTATGGCAAGCATAATGTAGAGTGACCTGCCCGTGCAGAGGGTGATGGTTCTAGCTTAATTCTTGACCAAGACAGTGCATCTGCAAAATGAAATTAAAAAAAATTTACAACTTTAATATAATTAATCCTTTAAATCTTTCTTTACTATAACACATTGAAAACCTAAAACACATTGACGAGTAGTTACCAATGGACATTTTAATCAAATAAACTGTTTGTTGAACTTATTATGTGAAATTTACCCAGCAATGAATAGGAATCCTTTTGCACTATCTGTTAATCTGCTTATAGTTCCTGAACACCCCTTCAGTTGAATAATAGACCATTATAATGTATACTATTATCATTGATGGGATAAGGAATGTTCATATGAGCCCTTTGAATTGCTGCGTATGTTGCAGTGGTACGATCCGTTGGCTGCGTTAAGCCTTTCACACAAGCGCATACATTACGCTATAACGGGGAGCCTCCGGTTAATAATTGGAGCTAATACATTCGAAATTGGAATAGATGCATATCATATTGCAAATCAATCTATCTGTAATAAATTAATTGTACAATAATGTCAAATCTAAATAACTAACACTGTATTTTGACATAAATACAAGTCAAATTTCCTTTGCTTTGACTGAAAACAAGAAATGTCATGACGCACGCCATATAAGGTATGCAGTATCTTTATGTAGCATTGAAATTTTAGAATCTCTCCGTTTTGTGTTGACGAAGACAACATAATGGACGCATAGCAGCTGTCTGAATGTATTGGTGTTATTGTCTGTAATCCAAATTCAATGCAAGGGACTCATGTGAGCGCTACTTTATCCATTTAGAAAAGGAAGGGATAACTGACAGACTAGGATATCTATGTTAATACTGAATGTACTTACAGATGGTGTGATGAGCAATGTAGGGGGGGGTAAGTTTTCTATGATTTCCAAATTGTCGGCATCAAAACATGAAGTTCAGTTATTTACATCATACTTCAGGTCTCATGTAATTGTGTCGACCAAATTGAGCAAAAGACACTGGCACTGTGACAGTAAGTTTACATAACAATGGTTTCAAATGGAATTAAACCAAGCCTGCAAATAGTGTCTGTCATTTGCAGAATCAGGTCCCCAGAGGGTGAATTTAGTAATGCTATTTCAGGCAGTGGGCTAGCATCACCAAATTCACCCTCTGTGGATCTCATGGGCCTTATCATCTGGGAAGTATTTATAGTCTCAAATTAACATTGTTTTTAGTTACTTTTGACATTCTGGGAAGTTTCTATATCCCCTAATTTGTAGAAGATTAAATTTGAGGTGACTAACTTCAACTGGGGAACTTTAATCTGATCCTAGGTCTCTCATAACAGTTAAGGCCTAAACAGAATGAGGTTACCCGAGGGTGAATTTTGTATGCTAGCCCGCCGTGTGGGATAGCATCACTCAATTCACCCTCTGGAGACCTCATTCTGCAAATGACAGACACCATTTGCAGGTTTTAAGTGATGAAGGTTTCACAAACCTTTTTATGAGTACCCATATCATAGTATGGTACACATAGTGTCGACGTCTGGATTGACCACTCGTCGTTTGTCTGTCCATCTGTCTGTCTGTCCGTAGACACTTTACAGGTGATGCGATAACTCAAACATTTTCTATCCGATCAGAACCAAATTTTGTAGATGAGTTTCTTAGCCCAAAATACAGATTGAGTTCGAATATGGGTTTGATCCGAGTTTTTTTTTTACAGAGTTATGGCCCTTTTTCGACTTAGAATTCACGAATGCTGCCATAACTCAAACATTTATTTTAAAGGAGTTATGACCCTTTTTCAAACAATAAAAATCGGCCTAAAAAAATGATTTTTTTGTTTATATTTACTCAATTTAAAAAAAAAATATTATTAGTTCAGATTTGCTCAATTTAACCAAAAAAAATATAAATTTTTTTTTAAACTTTTATATTAACCCTTTACCCAACAGAACGGCCCAGTGCCAATGCATTATCTTATATATGCGGGTCGACCATAGGTCGACTCGCATATATAAGAGAATGCATTGGCTTAACACATTAAAAATTATAAAATTGTTAAAGAATGTAAGAAAATGCATTCTCTTATATATGCGAGGCGACCTATGGTCGACTCGCATATATAAGAGAATGCATTGGCACAGGGCATAACTGTAACTATCACAATGTGGTCAAGGAGCCGGTTCCAATGATATCCATATTTGTATGGTTCTATTGAGACAGACCGAAGATATTTTAGGCTGTTGAAGCTTTATTTGGCCGGTTTTGGCCGGTTTGTTGGGTAAAGGGTTAATATTAATAAAACAAAATTAATTGTCATTGATACTTTCATTTATTTTAGTTTGATACGATTAATTAGGTGTGATATCCTGTTTTGGAAATATGAAGATTTTATTGCAACAGTTGCATATAATATAATTATATCAATAAATTACCATGTAAACATCAAATATCCAGAGTATATGAGAGTACATTTTATAGATGTTGTCATTCCAAGTGAAATCTGTTATGAAATGAGTGATGACATATGATACAGAGCTCTGGTGGGTTGTTAGATGTAGTCAAAGATAAACAACACTGGTGGCAGGCTAATTGTTTATCCTATATGTCAAATTGATTAATGGCAGCATAAGACTCTTGTTTCTCCTATTCTTGAAATTTCATTGCAGCTCCCCTCACCTATATAAGTGTCTTCTATATAATAATTAACCCTTTCCAAGGTTCACATAGACACATGCTATAATGTACATATCTCTTATCTATGGTTATCTTTGCACACTATTCACTTCTATCTATTTTGGTATTGACTGATTAATTGATTTTTGAAAAATATATTAACCCTTCAGACGCATGCTTTCAATTTGAAATTAAAACAATGGCTGATATGATTTATCTATGCAATGGGTAACAGACAGATAAATCTACATGACTATTGTAGGTGATGCCTTATTTTCCCATTTGTTCATATTGTCATGGTTTAGTGATTTTTTGGGGCCACAGAGCGCTTAGAAGATTAACATTGAAGGTTGTGGGTTTTAGTTTCCATGCTACTTGTAAAACATTGTAATGTGTGAAACCATTTAACTGAAGGCTACTTACTTTCTTTTATATGAACTATGGTAATCTGATTCGATTTAGCATCCTCATCATATTATGTCTGTATAACATTATATAGATAATACTTTCGTATTTTATAAACTACATATATTTTTGAAAACCATACACCCCTGTTATGAAACACTTAATATTGCATGTACCTAACAATATAAGCATTCCTTATTTAATACACAGGTCAGATCTGATCTTATCTGTCCATGTTTGATAAACAAAGAAAAATTTATTGGGGGGGGGGGTAATTAAAGTACCATTTAAATATGAGATGGAATCCCCTACATGTATGTTGTTCTAAGCAGACTGGCTTGTCAACAAATTATAATTTCTCTTTAGAAGTGAATACATTTTGAATATCTGGCATGTCAAATGTGGCTGAGATAGGGATTTATCACTTTTGCTTCCAATGAGTTAACCTAAACTCCTAAACATATCCTCCAAAATCACTAAATCGTTGGATCTCAGTGAGAGGTCCTTGGGTCAATAGGGACAGAGTTAAGAGATTTAAAACTACTCCTCCCCCACCCCAAATACTTTAACCCTTTCTTAAGACAAATTATTTGAGCTTTTGATTTCAAGTTGGGTACTGATATATGGATTCCTGTTATCATATCTTTGACAAATTATCAGTTATAGCTAATCGCTATCGCCAAGGTATGGGATAAACATCTGCCGATCATGATCGGCCTCTCATTTTCCAAGGATGATAAAAAGTTTAAATTAATTACCTAGGTTCAAAATGTGTGTGTCTGATAAAGCCAAATCACCATCATACCCTCCGTGAATTAAGATTCTATTGTTTGATAAAGCACATGCTGTGTGCCAGCTGAAAGAAAAGAGAAAAAGAATTATTACAAATATTATTCGTCATTTATTTTCCGATATTCTTTTGAGGGGGGGATGGGGGCATGAATTTTTTTACAAAAAAACTTGGGACTGGGCTTACCTTCGAGGACACCCACATGCAAAATCTCAGTTTGATTTAAAGTGTTAATCTAATGTTTTGTATGAATCATGATGTATATTTGTTTTATTTAATGAAAATAAAAATAAAAATTTGATTATGTTAGATAAATATTTAAAATAAGACACAAAGATCTTATATATTGTAATACAGCATTTTGTGAAACAGAATGGGGCAGGTAGTATTAATGAGTTTACAATGGAATTTGGCTTGAGTAATTATATTTTTGGGCATGAATTTTTGCCATCTTCATGCAGAGTTAACAGGACATCAATGTATAATCGCTCACTAAGTTCTAAAAATTTGTGTGGGCCAACAAGAGTTACTTTATTTAATTTATACGAAAAGAATGGTGTTGTGTGCTGGAAATTTTTATACAAAATTTATTAAAATACATGTGCTGAGCAAGTTTGATAGCTGTAAGCTGCAACAGTGTGATCACTTTAAACCATCCAGTCCTAAGTGGAAAGACATTAGAGATACACAGCGAAATAGATACACAATGTACATGTTGGATTTGACAACGCAACTGGTACTTTAAATCACATAATCAATACACAATGAAATAATAATATAACATGAAGAAATATTCGGACAACTTCAGATAAGAGATGGTTGTCAGGTGTGTAATGAACACAGTACCTCACATATGTGTTACTAGATTTATGGCCAAGCCCTGAAATAGTGTCTGTCATTTACAGAATGAGGTCCCCAGAGGGTGAATTTAGTGACTCTACTCTGGGGACCTCATTCTGCTAGCCCTCATCTTCTGGGAAGTCTCAAATTAATAATTTAGTTACTTTTTCCCTTCTGTTCAGTTTCTGTATACCTTAATTTGCAGAAGATAAAATGCATAATCGAGGTGACTAATAGGTGAACATCACCAATTTCAACTAGGGAACTTCAATCTGATCCTTAGGTCTCCCATAGCAGTTGAGGCCTTAGCAGAATGAGGTTCCCAGAGGGTGAATTTGGTAACTCTAGCATACCAAGAGGGATAGCATCACTAAATTCATCCACTGAGGACCTCATTCTGCAAATGACACGACAGTATTTCAAGGCTTTTTTATGGCAATCTTGAAAATTGTGGAAGGATAACACTCTGTTATTAACTGATGACACGTAACACTTAACCCTTCCATGACGGGAGCTGCGCTGGTGCAGCAATAAAGACCCTGTGCCAGTGCATTCTCTTATATATGCGAGTCTCCCATAGGGAGCCTCAAATATATAAGAGAATTCACTGGTTTACAAGGTCAAGGTTAATATTGTTAGGCCAATATATTCTCTTATATAAGTGATGCTCACATATATAAGAGAATGCATTGGCACAGGGTTTTCACAAAATTTTAGGAAGCTCCAGTCATGGAAAGGTTAAGTGTAATTTCTATATATTCTAGAAAATGCCAATATTATAGATAGTAAACGCATTGAACCAGGACTCACCTCCTCGGATCTGGCGGTGTTCCTTTAACATCAGGCTGACTCCACTCAACAATTCCTGAAACAAGTTGCAGATCAGCAGATCAATAAACAATTTACTCAAGCCTCTTGTTCTTACTCACAAAATATTTATCCAAATGGGCAGTTTATACAGAACCTATAATCTGACAGGTAGGTTCCGAATGGTCATCGTCATATTTCCCAAATTGTAACAGAACCCCCACTGAAAACTGACAGTTACTAGAGCACATCGCAGGATCTTCATCCAGCCCACAAACAGAATGTGTGAATATAGTTAATGAACCCATGTATAATATTATAACTATAATATATAACTATTTGTAATTTGAATCTTTAATTTTTCAAATGATGACAAACATGTACACATTAGCAGACCGACCTGATTATGATGGAGCTGAAAAAATAGTAATTCAAATTATCTTTAAAGCATTGTAGCTACTTTGGCGAAAACGAACCACAGAAAATTGAAGTACCTCAAAATGCTCTTACAACAGGTAAACATGACCAGCCTCGGTTATTTAGTTTGAGTTCCCAACCAAGAATAGAGAGAAATATTATTCAGGCAGCTGGATTCCATTTTCTCATTATTTTTATGCACGAAAAACAGCCTGAATTTAGTGTGCCTGACATTTGCAGAATAAGGTACCCACTACCCAGTGGGTGAATTTAGTGCGCTATCATGCAGTGGGCCAGCATCACCATATTCACCCTCTGGGAACCTCATTCTGCTTAGACCTCATCTTCTGTGAAGTATCTATACTCTAAAATAAACATTGTTTTAGTTACTTTTTATCCTTCTGTTGAGTTTCTATATCCCCTAATTTGCAGAAGATAATGCTTAAACAGGGTGACTAATGGGTGTGAACATCACCAACTTCAACTGGGGAACTTCAACCTGATCCTAGGTCTCCCATAGCAGTTGAGGCCTAAGCAGAATGAGGTACCCAGGGGTCAATTTTGGTGATGCTAGCCCATTGTGCGGGATAGCATCACTAAATTCACCCTCTGGGGACCTCATTCTGCAAATGTCAGACACACTAAATTCAGACTTGATGAAAAAGCCTATTTTACCCCAAAAATAAACAATCATACAACATTTTACGAGAAGGCAACATTGGCATGTTATCGGTGTCATCAATATGAACAATTAGATATATAATATGTGACCCGCCATATCAAATCCAGTCGTAAGTCGGGATTTTTTTTACCCTGTGCCAATGCATTCTCTTATATATGCGAGTCGACCATAGGTCGCCTCGCATATATTAGAGAATGCATTGGCCTAACAATTTTTTACAATTTTAATAATTTTTTCTTGTATTCTTTAACAATTTTATAATTTCACCCATACAGAGCCCCAGACAAACGTGAGCAGACGACACTCTTCTATATATGTGTGGGGCTCCCTGCAGGGTAATGGATGTTTTTTATTTTATGTCCTAAAAATTGTAAGAAACATTTATTTAAAAAAAATGATAAAAATTGTTAGGCCAATGCATTCTCTTATATATGCGAGGCGACCTATGGTCGACTCGCATATATAAGAGAATGCATTGGCACAGGGTAAAAAAATCCCGACTTACGACTTGATTTGATATAGCGGGTCACATATAATTCATCTTGTTACTTTTCCACACGGTTGAGTAGATTTTGTTCCAGTCTATGCTGCTCAAGTATGTGTTTACACTTACCCATATCAAGGACATGTAGATCATTGTAGACTTCCGGAGCATCCCAGCCACCAAATATAACTAACCTATCTGCCATCAACGTTGATGAATGGCTGCGAAAATAAAGCAAATCAAGACATATTACATAGTTTAATATATAAAGAGTATAAACGGAATCTGTATTGATCGGAATGGCACATCAAAATGTCCCTCAACTCATGAGTTGTCCCTCAACTCATATATGATCATATATTTGAGGGACATTTTGATGTGGCATTCCTATCGATACATGAAAAGAACTTAGAATATGTTCACGATCACTAAAGTAAGTAAGTACGTACATTGAAGCAATGAACAATCATACTGAGCCTGTGCCTCTAGAAATCTGACATATATTTATTCATATCACCTTCTAAGGGATACTGTACATTAAATCCGGACATTTTGGGACCATCTCCTTTTATACTCAACAGAATATATACAACAAATTAATGAATTTGCAGCATGGATTAGTGCAAAATACACTTGTGTGCTCTATGAAAGATACAAACAACATGATAATTATGATGAAAATGAGTTTATGACATAGTTGTATCTTTCATAGAGCACATGAGTGTATTTTGCACTACTCCATGGCTCAAATTCATTCATTTGTTGCATATATTCTGTTGAGTATAAAAAGGAGATGGTCCCATAAATGGCCGGATTTAGTGTACAGTCCCCTTTAAGAGGGTCAATGATAATTCATCTGAATGAATACATGAGTAATATCTAAACCATATATTTATAGCTACCGGTAAATAAAACCTTGTCTTGACATTATAACATTTCCAAGCACGATTTAGTAACTAGATGGTCTCCAGCAGACCTGTTACCCCCATTTTTTCCTTTCAGTGAGATTGACTCTGCCAGTCAGTGAGATTTCAGGTTCTGTCAGTGAGATTTAATTTGCTCGTCGAAACATACATATTTGGTACCCTAAAACTATATGAAAGAGTTATCTGCCCTTTAAATGTGACAGTCATTGGAATGGTATTCCATATTTCTTTAGTGTACCAAAATTGTATGATTGTGGACACAACTTAAATACCCCAACATTGCCAATAAAGATGAACTTCAGGTATTATTTTAAAATTGTATTATGATATATGTATATAAAACTCAACATGTCACAAATTAAACAATCAACAAGAGCACAGACAATCAACACACATGTAAAACACTTTTGTTATGTAATAGCATGTAACTAACAATATGATGCAGCTTTATTTCAATTTGAACACATCACTGAGTGAATACAAATGTGTCTATTTATGTTCGTCTTTGTATTCACTTAGTGATGTTTTTGAAAGCTTCATCATATTGTTAGTTACATCCAATTCATAACAGTCGCCATTGCTGTTTAGTTTGCAGGCTATGAGAGCACATACAGTGTCGTTTTTCAGGTCATTTCTGGACGATTGTTGTATCTTTCGAACAATAGAGAAAGTTCATTCAGAGTCCGCGTTGCTGTTTGGCATAGTTAGAAGGCACTTGATTACGACACCGATATGTTGAAATCTCGGTTTTCCTTTGGCAGTTTTCAAGCCAATCACTTTGAACCACCAGTTGTCCACACGGTCACGTTCTATGTTGAACGTTGGTAGTTCAATTTCCGTTGAGAAGTCATTGAACTCGTCCTGCAGAACATCGAAATCTACTTTCAGTTTGAAACGAGTAGCCACATTTATTAACACTTCCGGGTTTAACGTGTCTCTGATCTCACTATTTGGGTTTAGGATAGCCATATCCGCGATGAAACTGTCGTTGAAAGGAAACTTAGCAATCATTTTTGCCACAATTGCTTCATAGAACTTTCTAACAGTGGCAAAAATATGACACATATCTTCGTCGGTTACATTGTTTTCACTCATGAGCTGCCTCGTTTTCATACCAATTGCAATGATGTCATTTTCATGCTGATTGCGTCGATCTGTATATGGTACTTCCGTCAAGTCTGGAAACTGTTTTATCACCGCTGATTTAACGAACTTCCCGAGAAACTTCCTCAACAATCGGCCCATTTCTTTTGTCATCACTCCTAACATAGATTCGTCCGATTGGAATAAGGTATTGAATTCGTTGAGAGGGTCCAAAATGAATGACAAAAACGAGAAATACACCTTCATATCGATGTCTTTTAAACTGCATGCAGTACGTCGAATGCGATCGGTATCCAATTCTAATCCCGAAAAGTAAAGTTCCAATGCTGGCCATTGCTGATTTAACCGTCGAATGCATCGCTCTAAGCTTAACCATCTAGTCGTAACATGCTTCAGAATCTTAAGTGGTTCCGTGTCCGTGAAATCAAGGAACTCCTTGTATGCTTCCCTACGTTTTGAGGACTTGTTAAAATGGCCATATACGTCCGTAATCAACTCCTCTATACCTAAAGGCAGCTCTTTCATGGCTTTCTTTATGCACAAATTTGCCAAATGGCAAATGCACCCAAAGCTGACCGCTGATGGCTGAACCTTCTTAATCCGAGTCCACACTGAATTGTTTTTTCCAAACATAACGCTACAATTGTCACATGTAAAACTTACAACATTTTCCCATGGGATATCCAGTTGTTGGAAAACACTGTCTATTGAATTAAAAATGACTTCAGCTGTGCCCACATTGCAGATAGGCATGTCAATAAAACGAGTGATAGCCCTTTTCTGCGAATCATCAGCAAGCCTAGCAAGAATGACTAATTGTTTTTTGCATCCAATGTCATTTGATTCATCAATCATGAGAGAGAACGGCTGAGTTCTGCACATTTCGATCACAGGATTCGTCAAACATGTCGAAATTGCACCTTTTGTGATCATCGTTGTTTTCATTCTTCCACACTTGTATTTTTTGGCGATATCGCTGTCCGGAAACATAATTGGAGCTAACTTAGTAAAATGGTCCGCCACTGAGAATGCCAAGTTGTGTTCAGCAATAAAATTACTGAAGAGAATTTCCGCCTTTCTCGTCTGGTCTACTGCATCGTGCGCTGCCTTCTTAAAAAATGTAGTCATTTGTGTAGAAGATTGTACATTTTTATTTAACTGTCGGTGTTGTGTTGAATTTTCATGTCGTGTCACATCATTTTTGCCACCGTGACTGATACAAAAGTGAAGATTGCAGACCTTACAATAAGCCATTGATTCTCCGCGATCACTTCTCTGTATCCACGTCATTTCACGGGACCAGATGTCCTTAAACTTTGAATCGTATCGTTTGCGTTTTGCCGGTCTTTTCACAGAATCAGACATTTCAAAAATATAATGTATGATCGCCAATTTACAGAGACATATAGCGTATAAATGACCATATTCAACGGGCTTCCTATATATAGGGGTCATGCATAAAGCTCGTTTGTAATCCAATATAAAAACAATCTGGAATGGCTAACATTAGTTACATAATGTGAGGTTGCTCATCTCATTCCTCCTTTGTTTCTTAAAACATTTGGGTGACAAACCATTTATTGCCAGACTAATTACCCGCGGGACATTGGCAGCTACTCCAAGCTATCGCAGTATTATTGCATAATAGCAGTGTCTGTACCGGACGCTAATCAAACGCGCCCGGTTAGTCTCGCATAATCTCGCTTACGGCGTTAAGTATAATGAAAACGAAAGTAACTTTTAATTTTTTGTTTTGTTTGAGAAGATTATTCCAAACCGTGAGATTATGAGGTGTCGCCGTGACACCGTGAGATGCATGCTGAAAGCGGGAGTCTCACGGCGAATCCGTGAGAAGTAACAGGTCTGGTCTCCAGTCTTCCATAAATGTGTACATATATTGTAATACATGCCTGATTTCAAGCCTGCAAATAGGTGTCTGTCATTTGCAGAATGAGGTCCTCAGAGGGTGAATTTAGTGATGGTATCCCGCAGTGGGTTAGCATCACCAAATTCACTCTCCGGGGACCCCAATCTGCTTGGCACACTATTTGGAGGTTTGCCTGATTTTCTCTATATAAAGCTGCATTATCTCTGTACACAACTGTAAATTGTTTGTGAAACAAATCATTGCAAAATGTTAAAACTGACTCAATGGCAAAGTATACCACTTCTGTTTAACCCGTTCTATACTAAATACTCTTGACATAGTTACTGTAGGAAATGTTCAGATAAAAAGTTCTCAGAATCCTTCTGCATTTGTATTATCTTTTCGTCTACTAATATTTTTCATGAACACCCTTTCAAATGAATAATAGGCCGTTCCAATGTATCCTTTTATGGCTCAAAGGGAAAATCAATTTTATAGTATAGAAAGGTAATGAAAGTGTCAATGACATTGTAGCTCAACTTTGGAAATAGTTAATTTTTTGCTGAGCAATGAATAGAATGATAAAGAAGGAAAAGTAAATTAGAGGTCACCCCGAAAATCCATATGACATTTGGTGATGATCGTATGAGGGGTGTGTTCTGTAGGGTGTGTCAAATGATTTAGTCATGCAAAGTGTAAAATCCAAGATGGCTGCCACCAGTAATTTTTTTCATCGAAAGTCGTTCAAATTCGATAGCTCCCATCTACAGGTGATCACAATCATGCCTGCAAATAAATACGGGCTGTATGGTGTGCCGATGGATCGAAATATGAAATCCAAGATGGCTGCTGGTGGCCATGTTTTTCAACGGGAAAATTTGACAGCTCCCATCTACAGGTCACCCTGGAGCTACATAAGATGTTTGGTGAAGATCGGATAAGGGATGCGGCCTGTAGGGCATGCCGAAGAAAATTGTTGAGTCATGGACCCACGGATGACAACCCATGGCAATAGCTCAAACTTTACGTTGTAGTTGAGCCAAAAATGATTACTCACCCAGATCGAGGAACTGGTTTAATTCCGTTAGTGATTGGTGTATACCAGTTCTCCATAACAGGACTATAGATGTTGATGTCATTACTACATCCGTCTGGTTGGGGATCAGGTCGGGGGTACACTCCCCCGAATATCCACACCTCGTGATGATAGAAGTTAGCACTATGATATGCCCTCGTTGGTGCTTTCCCACTCGTCTGAAAAATTCAAAACTCATAAACAAGGGGAATGGTGGGGTCAATTGTAGGTGATAAAACAAAATCAAATTTCAGCCTAAATAACCCTTTCATGACGGGAACAGCATTAATGATTCTGTGCCAGTGCATTCTCTTAAAGGGAGCCTCGCTTATATAAGAGAATGCACGTGCTTACAACAGGCCCCAAGCTAGGAGGCGACTTGGGCGAAGTTATCGCCTTCTCGTCGACGACTTCGCCTGGGATATCCGCAAGGCGAAAACGAAGTCGCCTTCCAAATTTTACCAAACTAGCTTGGGATTTACGGTAATTTTACCGGTGGAAATTTGACTTGTTTTGCAAAAAAATATATAGTCTTAAAACTGTTCTAACGAGGCAGTTTTAGTTATAGATTGTACATTGTGTACTGTATCCACATATTCTATTCACATTGAGTGCTTTTGGAAACGGCATATTGCGCTTTGCAACAAAGTTTATGATGAGCTACGGGTACGTCTTAAAGAAGAAGTTTATAATAGTCTTTACTTTGTTCCGCCGGGTCATATTGTAACCGCAAATTGTATAGCCATGCATGGTCACCACCGCGCATGCAGTAGCCTATGTAAACAAATCATGATGTCTTTTTAATGTCTATGCATTTAAACTCTAAAAATATCGATGAATTTTTAATTTTACGAAAGTAGTTTGCATCTGGCTTCGTTTCCCAATCCAACTTTTTTATGTTTGGGAGTTGCAGATTTATTAAGTAAACAATAGCACGTGCTTGCTTACTATTAACAAGACAGTCAATGACTGTGGGGTCACCACCAGACTGTAAAGACAGAGAAGACTGGGACTCTGAAGACTACAATAGTCAGTATGTTGTTATAACGTAATTAATTTAAAAAAAATTTAATCTAAAATAATTTTTTTAAATTCATAAAAAAAAAAATTGAGCAAGGAGTAAAATGTAAAAAAAATTGTATCTCTTTTAAAAAAAAAAAAATTGTTAAATTGAGCAAGAATTTAAATCTTAAATTTTTTTTTTTAAAGATCATTGACCCTGGCTCTGCCCATGTTTGCCCCAGTGACCCCATTTTAACAAATCTGAACCCCAGTAAACCAAGGACCCTCCATACCAAATATAAGCCTAATAGGCCCAATGGTTCTTAAGAAGTTGTTTTAAGAATTACTATGGAGGGAAGGAGTTATGGCCATGGCTTCGCAACTATTTGACTTGGTGACCTCATTTTTAAAAATCTGAATATGAGTCACCTAGGGAACATCGACACCATATATGAACCCATTCGGTCTTATGTGTCTGGAGAAGATGATTAAACAATTTTTGATGGACGATGGAAGAGGAGTGATGACTATACCCGGTAGCTCTACCGTAGTCTTTGCCTCAGGTGAGCTTAAAACTATAATCAGTACCAAACTTGAACTCAACAACTCAAATAGTTTGTCTTATGGAAGGGGTTAAAGTTTTTGGAGTTATTGGCTCATTCTTAAACTTATAAAGCTGTCTCTATTAGAAAGAGTCTCAATCAACAAAAGATGGTCCACACAAACTACAGAACCAATCATAGGGTAGAAATTAATTCACTGAAAGGAAGTGTTAAAACTGTATAAAAGACAGAACACCATTTGAACAAAGTAATAGTTTATATGAGTAGAGACAGAAGGCTCCTGGGAATACATTTGACACTCAATTTCAATATTAATTACCAAAACAAAACCTCTCTGGTCTGGCTATAGAGAGCTGTGTGTGCTTGTTGATACTGCACTGTCAGATTTGACGTGTGGATAATTATCAACAGAGCAGACTGGTATGGTGACTTGTAGTATTAATTTCACTGTAAGAGATAGCATTCTAGCATATGCACAGGGTGTATTGTATTGTGACTGTGAAATAAATTTGAAACAAGTGTTTGATAACAGGGATGCTAGAAACACCAAGGGGCTTCTTTAATATTTGTGTCTTTAATAATTAACTTAAAAAAACAAAATTATTATTGAAATAAATAAAAAAATAATTTATTTTAAATTTGAATTTGTTTTTTTTTCAATTGAGCAAGAAGTTCAATCTAAATTTTTTTAGTTTTTTTTTTTAGTTATGTCTCTGGCTCTGCCCACATTTGACCCAATGACCTCATTTGAACAAATCTTAACCCCAGTCACCCATGGACCCTTCATACAAATTATGAACCCATTCGGCCTGATGCTACTTGAGAAGAAGTCGTTTTAAGAATTACTATGGAAGGAAAGTGTTATGGCCCTGACTTTGGAACTAATTGACCCAGTGACCTCATTTGAACAAATCTGAATACCAGTCACGTAGGGAACATCCACACCAAATATGAACCCATTCGGCCTTATGGATCCAGAGAAGAAGTTGTTTAAAGAATTGTTGATGGACGGACAGATGGACGGACGGACGACAAACGAGGAGTGATGACTATATCTCCACCAGAGACTTCGTCTCAGGTGAGCTAAAAACAGGGTCGTAAAATCGTGAGTCTCATGCCAAAACTGTGAGAGTTAACGTGTCTGTCAACCGTTGTAAATTAATTGCATGTACTTGGTCACAATGCAGGTATTTTAATAATTATTCGTGTATATTATAAGCTCCACTGGTCTTTGTGAAGAACACATTAATCACTATTGTAACACAGCTATCCAACTTGCCAAGTTTATTGCTTTAATCAGTTGTTAATCGGATTATATTTACATACTAAGTGTTGTCATCACTAAATCCAGCATTCTGATTGGTCGGCGCCCACGTGGCTAGTTGCAGTTATTTCTCGGTGAATGCGCAACGCATCATAACACCAAGCTCATAACACCATCGATACGTCATTGGGTTTGGAAAGACGAACGCGTAATGTTTTGGGCGCATTTGGACTCGCGCAGGATTGACTTAATACATCATCGGGTTTCAATATGAAGAGAAATTGTTCCTTTTAACTTTTGCCAAGGGTGCTATTGGGTATTTTGGGCTGTTTTTGTCACGATACACTTTTCGATTTAAATACATTTACAAAAGTGGCTTTTTCGCTAAATGTATATAAATATAAGGATTAACTGTCATGTGGACTATTTTTATGGAGATGTAACCGTGAGGTAAGTGGTCATAACTTGTATGTAAAACCCTTCGGGTTTTACACAAGTTATGTCCACATACCTCACGGTTACATCTCCATAAAAACAGTCCACATGACAGTTAATCCTTATATCATCACTGATCATACCATCGATGTTGGTATTCATTAATATTACAAGCTTTTTACAACTCCTTGATTAGTCCTTATCGTTTATTTTAACGGACATACACATTACAGCAGTGACCAAAATCCATTTCCAAATTTATAATAACAATTAATTTCTTCAGATATTAAAAGTCATTAAGTCAACTTTTTTTATTTTTAAATTAAAGTTATAAATTTAAGAAATACAAGTTCATGTTAACTATCTATACAGGTACTCTACTTGTGCTATATTTTATTTTTGGTAACCATGCATGGTTTATCTTGTTATTTAATCTTTGTATTGATGTTATAAATAAATCAATATTTGAAAATTAATAAGTGTTTTTTATGTTTTTCTTAAGTCTCTCCACTTCTCCCTATTTAGGGCTGAAGTCTCCCTAAAATCTCCAGAGGGAGAAGTCACTTCTCCCTGTTTTCAACCCCTAGCTTGGGCCCTGGCTTGCAAGGTCAGGGTAAATACTGTTAGGCTAGTGTATTCTCTTATACATGTGATGCTCCCTGGGAGACTCATATATAAGAGAATGTATTGGCACAGGGATTTTGCAAAATTTCAAGAAGATCTTATCAGGAAGGGTTAAGTAGCTGATTCCTGACTTGACAAGAGTGAAGTATTGCAGAAAATGAGGCAACTAAAAGACACTTCTTGTTAATACTTACTGGTTGGAGGGTTCATGGAGTACAAGGAACCAACCTGATATATCAAAGAGCTTAATGCTGCATGTTCAGATAGGCGTGTGTGTACCACAATGATTTCCCTTTTTATGTTGAGAAGAGGGATAATTGTTGACACTCTTACATATTTGAATAATTTACATTCCATACTTCCAAACTTGAAGCATAGGTGCAATTTGCTAAAATAGGTAGTGGAGACTCCAGTGATAAAACAAAGGCTCTTGCTATCAACTGTCCTTCCCACAAGGAAAACACAATGAGAGAATTTATTTATTCCTGTAATTCAGTAGATGAGTGTAATATTGCACCCATAATATAATCGTAAGTTGGGTATTTCTCAAACAAAATGTCATTGTTGGATAGACCTATGTCAAATTACACATAATTAACCTGAGATGAGAAAGGATCAAAACAACCTTCAAATAGTTAAATATTGAATCATAAGTATTTTGATGGGCGAGAGCAAAATTTAGCACCCGTGAATAGAAAGTTACAAGTGCATACAGGTTCGTGAGCAATTGCTACTGTCTCCTGTGAAGGACTGCATCAAATGTTATAATTTTTTTAATTACCTTGACAAGTTGCCATTTCCACTCATCCAGGTCAAGAACATGTACATCATTAAACCATTTGAGGTTTTTTGATCCACCGTACACGTATAAGCATCTCATCTGTGAATCGTATGTACACGTGTGACCCATCCTATAATCGGGTCTGCCCGATTCACATTTGGCATCTGGGAATCTCCACTTTCTTGTTTCTAAAAGAATGGCATGATGGTAATTATAATATTCACAAAATGACTTGGGGTGGTAAGATATACTGATACGTATGTCAATTATTTATTGTGTTTAAATGCAATAGTGTAAATGCAACTGTAGAGGTGACAATGTATGTCAATGACACTGTAGCATTAGAAACATTGACAATACATTGCCGACAAACGGATGGTTAAAAACGGATGAATTATATGTCAGCAGCACTGAATGAGTTAACAAACATTTCAACATAGTTGCCAATTACAGTAATAAATTGGAAATCGGGGAACTGGTATGTATATTCTCACTCCCAAACTTTCAAGTCAATTAATATCTTATTAAACGTAAATTGCCCATGTGGGGTTTCAGGACTTTGCATGACCTAAATAAAGCAGAACAAATATTTGAAAATTAATCTATAAAAACTATTTGAAAGAAACTTTTGTAGTACCTGGATCAAGCACCCAAACAGAATCCTTACTAAGCTGCTGTTTTTCACCTTGACCACCAACAAGAACCGCTCGATTGTCGTGAATCATACATAATGTGTGTCCCCATCTGCACGTTGGTTGTGGAGCTGCAAATGAGAAAAAGCTTAAAATATATCTTTTTGTTGAGACTGTTATTTACCTTTATTCCCAGATTTATGAATAAATTTGAGGTGTCTATTTACTAGTAAGGCAAGGTAGCAAGGTGGGGATTAACGCTTTTTATACTAACTACTCATTCACGATTAGTTCCCATTGGAAATGCTCAGATAATAAATTCTACAAAGTGTTGAACTTATTATCTAAACATTTCCCACCAATGAATATGAATACTTCTGCAATTGTATTACTGTTTTTCTGTCTGTCATCTGCTTTTATTATAAGGACACCCCTCCAAATGAATAATAGACTGTTCCAATGTTTACTTTTATAACTGAATGGGAGAATCCATTCAGTATAGAAAGGAGTCTCTATTATGCCTTGAATATCCTTCCTATCAGTATAAATAAAAGGTTGCCATCCAGGTGTTCCCCGAAAAGGCAGCTTTTCAGTAAGGATATATTTTTTTTAAAACTCTGTCAAAATTCATCGGACCGTGATCAAATTTAAACTTGGCCTTTGTCTTCAGAAAATTGAACCACGTAACAACATATTCAGTTGAATTTAAAAACAATCATAACAAAAACTAAAGTTATTATCTGGAAACCAAAATAATCAGCAAATTTTAAGTCGACAATGACCATAACTCCGGCCAACATGCGCAGACAAAACCCGAATTTGAACTTGACCTGTATCTTCATGTAGTTAATCCACATTTAAAAACAATCAGATTACAAAAACTACTAAAGTTATCATCCGGAAACCATATTCAAACTTGACCATAACTGCAGCAAAAATAGGTGGACCGAACCCATATTCGAACTTGAACAGTGTATTGAGCTGATAAACTCAAATACCAAATTTGGTTTCGATCCGATATCTCAAAATAAAGTTCTCATCTGGAAACTTTCCAAACGTAAGAACGGAAACTGGCTATTTTAATAGTCCCCAAAAAACACATATTTGAGGGACAACTACTGTTAGGTGTAATGGACCGCACTGAACCATCCAGATTTATATTAAATATCTTGTAAACATTAGCAATTTGTGTTGATAAACAGAAGTCTACTACAAGTAAAACTAAATTATTTATGCTGTCATAACAAGAATCTGAGAAGAAGAAACCGTTTAGTATAGAAAGGATTAGAGATCTGAGTCTCTCTTTCCCGTATAGATTCAGGGGCATACAATCATATTACAATGTTAGTTTTGAGTTGTAGAAACCTTTAGCCATGACTGAAGCTTCAGGAAATTTTGGGAAAACCCTGTGACAATACATTCTCGTATATTTGAGAGTCTCCCATAGGGTTTCTGCTAGCCTGGCAGAAAATGTTTGAAAATGGACCTAGTTTGGTGCCCAAAAAATTTATAAATAAACAAAGAATGGTGTGAATCAATATAATCAGAGTTGATTTTCATGGTTCCGGTTTCCTTTGCTTTCCCACGAGTCACAAGGCCATAATTAATAATATGTTTGTTTCCCCTCGCCCGACCGCCCCATTTTAAACCCGCCGACTGAGATTATTATTTGCGTCTCGTTTGTAAAAAATTATTTATATTCATGTTCCGGAAATCGGCATTCCTCCGGTCCGTTTCCGGTGTTTTTAGAAATTCTGCATTTTTGCTTTTCCGCTTTACCGACGTTAAACTTCCGGGTGATGTTTGTTGACATTGCGCGATGGATTCGTCTGTTAAAATCAGAAAATATTTGCAAGTCTCTGTGTTAACATCGTTTTGATAAATGGCGACAAAAATACAATTAATTAAGAATAGGATCGGCGAATACGACACAGAACGCACGTGGTCCGATGTGTTGGAAAGTTTGCTAACCGGCAATGACGAGGTCACAGAGGTGAAGTTGAAAAACAGCATGGTAGCTGTCAGCGTTTTCACAAACTGGAACGGACACTGTCAATGTATTTTCGTGCGATTCGGGCGAAGCTATTCGGGTGATAATGGACTTCGACCCAAAATTGGTCCAGGACTGCAGAGTGACTCAGCATTGCCATTGACAACAAATAGAGTTGAACTTGATGCTTCAAAATACTGTTACTGTTAGGAAGCTAGAAGGAAACAGTATTTCCACGGAAAATTGTTGTGTCCGAAGGGGAAAAACTAAATGGTAAGAGTTACATGCATTTATATTTATATAAATTGACCCACCTTGGTCCACAATTTGGCCAAAAAAAATTGATTCATTTTGGTAATTTTTTTAGTGCAGGTAAGGTCCTTCACTTCAGCACTTCAATGTGCCCAAGTTGGGCGATACTGTATTACTGATTGGGGTGGGGGAAGATTCCTGGCAAGCGCATAGGAAAGGAAGTTATGTCCATTTTTTTAAAATATTTTTTTTAGGAGTACTGTGACTTGTTATGAATGCCGAAAACACAGATGCTTTTATACGCCAAGACCAAACTCAGTGCCAGAGAACAGGTCTCTCACTCACATGAAGTCAAAATATGATTACTCCTGTGGAGCTAACATTACTGCTCATGGTATGTAGCATTAAATTAAAACAATAAATATCTAAACTGTCACATATGTACTTAGGCCATACACACAAAATAGTTCGTTTCTCAGGGATCGCCACCTCCCAAAAAAACCTTGCGCTACCCCTTATTTATTGGCAGCTGTAAATAATAAATATATAAATACCGCATATCCCAAACCGCCCCAGACCGATAACTTAAGACTTGAAACTTTACGCAAACTGCACATCTATCCGGACTGCAAATCTATCCGGACTTTACATTCACAAACAAGGGCAGATAATTCTGACGGACTTCCTGTTTAAAATAATAACAAAATGGCGACTTTGATGAACATTTCTATCGTGCAGAATGCATCGGAAGGCAAATGGACAATTATATCAGTCAACAGATCAAAAACTATTCGTAAAATGGCTGGTGATTTCATGTCCACGAAAGACATTGACGATGATTTTGACCTGATTGTTTCAAAAACGAAAACAGGGGACTTTGACACAGTTGCAGGAGACATCATGATCATCAATGACATCATGTTTTCTGAAGTCACGCAATTTTTCGGACGATATTTTCAAATTCGAGTGACCAAAGAAGAAATCGGAAGAACTAGTTGATGTATTCTCAGTGCTGATGACATGTTGCAAGGAGGTGGTGTTGCCCAGTAAGACAAATGTGAAAAACAAACGGGACGAATTGTGCAAGTTAATTCATTCAATCATTGACTGGTTAGGTGAAAACAAAGTGAAGGGGGCTTCCAAATGGATAGTGTTGACAGTGTGGGTCGGCAGTGTGTGGCTATTGTATGTAATGCACTCTGGTTCGTGGATCAGCACTATTTCAAACTTCAAGATTTTTATGAAAGTCTGTGATTAATTAGAAAATAAACCTTTTATTTCATAAATTATTGTTGTGATTTTATATTATCAATTCATGTGTAGTCCAGTGGAACTCCTTCCAATAAAGCCTGATCTGGTTGATGGTCACCCTGAGTTACATCAAATTTCACCGATGTAGTTTCCTCATCATCATGAGTGAATAACTCAAACTGTTTCCTCTATGCAACTTTATTACAAATCTAGATTATTAAGGGGATATATGATGGTCAGCTTCCCTGCTTCGGTATATTGCCCATATTCAGTATTACTGTTTAATATGGGATTCCAGTAAATACTTTATAAATAAATACCTGACTCACCACAAAATTAATTTGAAAAAAATAATAAATATAAATAACTGCCTCCCTCATCACTTTGAAAAAAAAATCCCTGAGAAACAAACTATTAAGTTTATATGGCCTTATGGTGATGTTGTATGTTATCAGGTCAACACAGTTCTTTGAGGTTCATAGGGGGTTTTATCTTTCCTCGTGGCCTCCACCTGCCAGAAAATTATACATTATACCATATAGTTCAGGGAGCTCCCTCCCAGGTTTTCGCACCCACCCCGCTCACGAGGAATGTCCTAATGGAGGAAAAAGTTAGATTTTTTTGGCTTTTTTATTGAGAAATAATAAAGAATTGGAATCTATAAATATACCTGTTAATTACTTGTTCTCCTGATCAAAGATGTCTGACAAGTCTCAAAATATAAGTTATATTTGGACATGAGTGGGAACACAACATATAAAGTTAAGGTGTGGTACACTACCAGATTCACCCGGGGGGTGAGGGGTGACCCCCCATCCTGACACACTGAGAGTGTTAACTGCAATGAGGCAACTGTATTCTGAATGTTTATTCATTCTCATTTCAGGTGATATTCTTCAGGGAAAAGTTTTGGTCAAGCTGCAGATGTGTTGTCAAACCCCTATAGAATTTGCATATTATGCATCCGGAATCGGTGTGGCAGTCTGCGCCCACTGTGGCTCTACACCATGTGAACGAGATGCGGATGTGGTCAAGTTATATAAAGTAGTTCTCCCCATTTGCAAAAACTGCAAAGATGCCAAAAAAGAATGCCCAGAGAGGAATCCAATCAAATGTTATATAGCTTATGTATTTCTTGTTAAATTGTTAATTTATTAAAGGTTTCGCCACAGTAAACGGTGTGAAATATTTGACATGAAACAAGTCCAGGACAGGACAATTCATTTCTTAATTTATAATATTGGCACTATATAGGCATGTGTGATACACCAAATTGAAAGTATATATACATGTAGTTCACTGGTGAGCATTGCGACATTTAGAATCTTCAATTCCTCTATGGAACCAATCATGAAAGTCTGTTATTGTGTTTTCATACCACTTGCATCCAAGCAGAGTATGGTGTATAATTTAAACTAAAAAAATTAGTCGTGCTCGACTGTCGGTCTCCATTTGGATGCATTTTAAGTGGTATGACTACTAGTGTTGTGCAGTTAACCGAGAAAACAACTCGGTTTCGGTTTAAAAAAATACCGACCGAAACCGACCGACGTGATTCTGCCCCAACCGATATTACGTTTTTTTTTTGTATGTTTATTTTTCAATTGAATCGACTTGTTAGTTGATAGTGTTGTCAAATAATCGACCTCTCTGATAAATTATATATCGGGATGTGTCCATTTCGTCTCAGATAGGTGTTGTTATAATATTGTAAGCGTCATTGAGTTGCCAAACGAAACTGAAATGAGGAAGCATGTCGTTGTAAAAATGAGAATTCATGCGAACGAAAAGAAATGTTATATCACGTGGGAAATGGTCCTGAGTAGGTCGTTTACTTTTGTCACCTTTATTGTCAGCTGTGTTAGAATAAGTGTGCACTTTATTTGAATTGATGACGTGTGCTTGACGAAACAGTTCGTCCCGTGCGGAAATAAAGTCGGTAGTTAGAACTGCAATTTCTGAAACTTCATTCTCCCGGCTAATCGGTCAATAAAATTGAACTTTTATCTATAACGTTCAACGAAATATTACGACTTTGAGCCGGCCAATTGCTGTGTATACATGTACGTGCACTTATCAGTGTCTTGTTGATCGCGGCAGTTATTTTTGCGCGTAACGGTATCTCTAACCCACAAACTGAGCGGGAACATCAAACGCGTAATTACGTCATCATTGTCGAGGAACTGGAAACAAATTTCAGGCACGTATGGCATTTTTTCCGTTTCGATCATTTTTTGTACCCACCCACCCCCACCGCCAAATTGTTTTCCGTTTTCGGCAGTTTTTTCCGACCATTTTTTGACACCCACCCCCCCCTTTTAACACTAAAACAGAGATTTGCGGGGGGAAATTCACTGTAAACAGCTGTATATGAATTTCTGTGCATACTATTTATCATGGATGTTAACATGGACATGTAAATAGGAATGAATCATTTTGAGGTCATTCGGCCAAAAAAACATGGCTGCCAGCGGCCATCTTGGATTTCAAAATTTGCAACAAAATACAACACGATAACTGCCTGCAGTCAGTTTACAGTTAGAATTACATTATTTCTCTCATTCAAAGTGGGTTTGAAGCCCAACTCATTGCCAAAACACTAAAAAACAAGCAGGAATTTTTTTTTGCGGAAAAAATTGCTCACCTCCCCCCCCCCCCCCTGGTATAGTCGGAAAAAAGTTTAGGGTCAGCGTCTAGAAATATGGTCAGTCGGGCACTACTATTTTGAGTTTGCTTAAACCTGATTGTTCAATATATGACTTTTATCTCACATTCTCATTAAAGTTCATGATTTAGCAACAGAGCAAGCTGTTCCCCAACTTATTATGACCCTCTGTAACTGGTAGTGCCTGTTTTGTCCAGTTTTGTTGGACTAATTGCTATATGTTAAGTGATTGCTTTACTAAAACCGAAACCGAAACCGAGGTTTTTTACCGAAAAAAACCGAAACCGAAACGTAAATTCTAAAACCTCACAACACTAATGACTACCCACTAACAGACTTCCAGGAAAGGTTCTATAGAGGAATTGAAGACTCCAAATGTCGCAATGCTCACCAGTGAACTAAATGTAGATAGTCCTTCAATTTGATGCATCACAGGTGCCTATAGAACCAATAATTAAGAAATTAATTGTCCTATCCATGACTTGTCTCATATCAAATATTTCACACTGTTGACCTTCGTGGGTGAAACCTTAAATTGTTAATTTAATTCATTTAAACATTAATAAAACATGAAGTACCAGTTCTGACATGATCTTTTAACAATCAAACCATATTCCAAAGGCCTAAATACTTTCCGATATAACTACTGTAGTTTTGGCAAAAAAAAATAAAATATATTTTACCTACCTACCTACCCAAGTAAAATATTTAGGGGAGGGAGAGGGGAAACACAAAATCTTATAAGTGTGGCCCAAGTACCACAAAATTCATCAGATCAAAGGAGTGGGCTGAATTTGTATCCAACAATTTGTCTGTCAATGAAAGATTTAGCAAGTCGCAATTTACATCAAATAGCATAAAAGGTCGCAGACCACATGTCCCCCGACTCGAGTGGTAAACTTCATGTTTGGATTTGTTAGAAGGATACTATTTGCAACAATGTTATACAGTATATAGATGTTGCAAACCACCGCAAAATTTCTTGGACAAAACAACCCGATGAACAAACGCATTTTGTATTAGCTATAAAGATGTTGCAAATCACCAACATGTTAGGAACAATATCCCAGAGTTTCAAATCTCTACATTTAAAACTGTAGGAGGAGTTGATTACACCATGAAGGTACCCAATCTCATCCAAAAGGCAAAAATGTTCCAAATTTTCGAAGTCGAAAACCCCCCAAAAATATGGAAAAAATGATATTTTTTATTAGCTATATAGATGTTGCAAATCACCGACATGTTAGGAACAATATCCCAGAGTTTCAAATCTCTACATTTAAAACTGTAGGAGGAGTTGATTAAACCATGAAGGTACCCAATCTCATCCAAAAGGCAAAAATGTTCCAAATTTTCGAAGTCGAAACCCCCCCCCAAAAATATGGAAAAAATTATACTTTTGATTAGCTATATAGATGTTGCAAATCACCAACATGTTAGGAACAATATCCCAGAGTTTCAAATCTCTACGTTTAAAACTGTAGGAGGAGTTGATTACACCATGAAGGTACCCAATCTCGGACGCACGGACGAGGTAATTTCTATAGTCCTCCGACGGAAACGTCGGGGGACAATCAGTCCCAAAGAATGTCAGGATCGCTCAAGTTAAGTGTGACTCAGACTGTTGATTTCTTCCGAGACAAATTCAAGGTGCTCTATATTTCTTAAGAATAAGAATTTCATAATGATGCATCAATCCAGATATTCAACACTGAATTGACATCCTGCGTTCTATCTATTAGGCTTATTATAAATAGTCTATGAGGCACATCTATGACTCGGACAACACGCAACTTAACATATGGCGTTCTCATGGCTTTGATACAATGTGATAAAGACGCTGTTCATAATACCATGTAGCTAATCTGTAGCAAGCACTCAACTGTAAATCTAACTCTGACAACACATGACAAACATCCAATGTATTCGGTTGCCCTGCATGCTCAAATCAATTGTCAATGGGCACGGAAAAACACACCGACATCAATCATTAGCATTGATTCAGATATTGTTGATAATAACCAGAAACTTTGCATGTGCTGTTCATACAATTTCAGAATAATTAATACAGTTAACTTATTAAATTCAATATATTTTGTTTAATCTCAAATTTCAGTTAATGTACGTCTCTAGAAACTTATTTGGATATTCTTAGTTGCAAGGAAACATGGGTTGTCTGGACAGGAAATTTCAAAATTCGCGTATGAGGGGCAAAACCAGGTTAGCCCATTGTATTCTAGATCATATAGACTCGAAATTTGAACCCAACATGAGCTCCAATACTATATTAAGTGTGTTATCCCAAAATCTCAACCCTTTCATGCTGGGATTCATGCAACATTAAAGACCCTGTGCCAGTGCATTCTCTTATATAAATACGATCTTCCATGCCATGGCTTAAAAGGTCAAAGTAAATATTACAAGAGGTGTGCACTCGAGTGCTAGCATACCCCCACCGTGGCAAATTCAACACGCATTATCCGTAAACCCAACAAAAAAGATTTTTAACTTTAAAGAAAAATTTGGATTAATAATTTTTATATTGGTTCATATTTGTTCGAATGATTGCAGAAACCCCAAAAAAGGGTAGAAAATGAAACGCAACCTTAACATCTAAGATGGCTTTTGTCAAGTGTGATAGCATCCGAAAAAATGGAATTTTCAAATGTCTACGATCAAAACTGTAGGAGGAGTTGATTACACCATGAAGGTACCCTCATACAGAAAAACAGAAAATCATAAAAAAAAAGTTGAAAGGCCCATAAGTTTGGGAAAAATCATTGGATCAAACTCAAATTCGAACTTGACCTGTATTTTGATATGAACGACCCACAAAAAAAACAGAATTTTCAATTAAACAATCCAAACTTGAGTTATCATCCGGAAACAAAGAAAAAACAAGAAAAAATTGAATTTTCTAAGTCGAAAAGCCCATAACTCTGAGAAAAATTATCGGATCAAACTCAAATTCGAACTTGACCTGTATTTTGATATAATTGACTCACAAAAAACGGAATTTTCAATTGAACAGTCCAAACTTTAGTTATCATCTGGAAACCGAAAAAGTGAGAAATTTTCTAAGTCGAAAATGAGGCGTAATTTAAAAAAAAAAAGTCAGCCCGAACAGCAATTAGCATCATGCGGAGAGGCAGTCATAAGGAGATTGCATACAAAAAATTCTTGAAATTGGTCCATAGTTGTTCGAGTTATGAGGTCGGACGGACGGACACACGGATGGAGAAAGCGTGACGGACAGGCGCAGTCAATCCAGTATACCCCCCATTTTCTTCGAAAGTGGGGGTATAATTAGGACAATGTATTCTCTTATATATGCGAGGCTCACCATAAGAGACTCACATATAAAGAGAATGCGTTGGCACAGGTTTTTTGCAATATATCAGGAAGCTCCAGTCATGGAAGGGTTAAGGAAGACCAAAGATGTCTTCAAATTGCGAGTATTATGAGAAAATATCACTGAGTATGAGAGCAAAAGCAGCAAACATTGACTTGGAATTAGATAGAACTTGAGACTTACGTTTTCCACCCACGTGTTTACATATTGCTACTTTTTCTTTGTTCCCTGCAGGTTTAAGCGAAGGTGTCACAACTTGTTTGACAATATTATCATCAACTTTAGACAATTTTTTTGACACTGCAGATTTAGGTGTTCGAGGTGTGCCTTTCTTCAGCTTTTTAGGAGTTGGCCCTTTTGGAGTTGTGTCACATTTCGGAAATGGTCGTTTTTTCTGCTTGCTCCTCGGTGTAGAGTTGATAACATCATCCTGGAAATTTAATTGAAGAATTCAAGTCTCCGTCACTTATTTAGTTTAATAATTAAAGTCTCCCTCACTGATTTAATTAAAGAATTTAACCCTCCCTCACTGATTTTTGGGGCCTGACTAATCCCTTTATTTGGCTGATTGAATTCCTCTCTTTTATATACAGTTATATAATAAAAAGTTTGTGTGTTGTTATGCAACAAAAATTAAAAATTCCTGTTTTCACATATCACTCATTTTGAGATTTATATGTTTTATTTGACAGAGGATAGTAAATAAATGCCATGGAAATAAAAATTAAAAATAAAAGGATAAAATCATTAGCCAAGAGTTTGAAACCACATATTGCACAAAGATAGACTTATTGTGATTAACCCTTACATGACTGGATCTTCCTGAAATTTTTGGAAAAACCCTGTGCCAATGCATTCTCTCATATATGTGAATCCAAGGGCGCCTCGCATATATAAGAGAAGGCATTGGCCTAACAATATTTAACTTGGCCTTGTAAGCCAAAGTAATCTCAAGGTCAAGGTAAATATTGTGAGGCCAATGTATTCTCTTATATATGTGAGGCTCCCTACGGGAGACTCGCATATATAAGAGAATGCACTGGCACAGGATCCTCGCATATATCCTTAATACTGCACCAGCGCAGCTCCCGTCATGAACGGGTTAACAGATTCTGTTCATGTCAAGGTATGATATATTATACTTCTGACCTCTGACTGACTGCTGACACATTCCTTTTTGCTCTCCTGAGAACCTGAGGCAGATGAGTCCATGCCTTTAATATCGATACGGAGTCTGGCTGGATCTCCTACAACCTCCGCATCCAGGTTTGGGTCATCAACCAATTCCCAACACAGAGCCCTTGAAAATATCAAAGGACATACACAGAATACACATGTGCGTTCCTGGCCTCCAGTATATGGCATGAGTCAGTGCAATGGTGTATGCAGGGATGGATCCAAGGCTATGTATCTATCTATCTATCCAGGGACCTTTTCATATCGGTAACCGGTTTGGGCACCCAAAAAAAATCTTCTAATTCATGGTGACATAGTGTTGAATGACTATGGTATTTTATAGTTGACAGCCCTTAGTCGACACCTATATACATAGAACAACAAAAATCCCACACAGGATTATCAAAGTATTTTCTTAGACATCGAGGATTAGCCCATTTCAACGTGTTGGAATGTGAATTTTCGCAGGTGTTTGTCATCGTAAAGTTATCATTATAATTATCGGTTGACAGCCTAATGATAGGTCATATGTCATGAACATCAATCATGTCATACAGTAATGCCCTAAGTAATCCACTCCATACCCACAGCAGAATTATGGGTAACTTTTCAGGATTTAGTCGGAAATATGCTTCTTGCCATATTTCCGACTAAATCCTGAAAAGTTACCCATAATTCTGCTGTGGTTATGGAGTCGATTACTTAGGGCATTACTTAGGACACACTAAAACGGTGATCAGAGTCCGTGTCAGTACCATATTTATGGTGCCTCTGATCATCATCATAACCCAAGCATAGATAGTATCAACATATATTTATTGGAATTTCAAAAGTTAATAATGATAAACTGTCCTAATTTACCTCCAGAATAGTGAGCCTTAGATTCTCTCTCAATGCATGACATTTTCAAAAATGTTTTTGGGAGGGGGGAGAACCCCCCAAGTCAACGGGAGGAGAACATCCCCCAACTCAGACCCAAGGCCCTTGGGGATATCCCTTTCGCATTTCCTGGTCAGAAAACAGGTGTCCCCAATAATCCCCTGCATCCATCTCATTCCATTGAGATCGAATGAGATATTCATGCAGTCAAACAATATTAAACATTTCCAGATATACGAAAAATTACAACTGTAGAATAGAGAATTGAACAATTAATATGATGCCCGAGATTTGCAGAATGAGGTTCCCAGAGGGTGAATTTAGTGATGCTACCCCGCAGAGCAGGCTAGCATCACTTAATCCACCATCTGAGGACTTCGTTCTGCTATGGGGGACCTAGACTCAGATTTATGTTCCCAGAAGCCAGAAGGTGAATATTGTGATGTGCATGCATTGGGCACCTAAATTGTGCAATGTGTCATCTGGAAAATAGAAAAAAGAAACTTTCTAAAGCAATTAAAAAACTTGTTAATTTGATATTAAAGATACTTTACAGAGAAGATGAGGCCTAAGCAGAATGAGGTCACCAGAGGTTGAATTTAGTGATGCAAGCTTGCTGTGCGGGGTAGCGTCACTAAATTCACCCTCTGTGGACCTCATTCTGCAAACGTCCGGCACTATATTATCAGGCCTGTCCATAGAACACCCTGGTGATAGTGAACATCTACATCAAATTTCATTGAGATCATAGAGCCCATGGCTGAGATACTTGTCAGAATGTGCAGACATACAAAATATCTACATTTTCAAATAAACAATGAATAACTCTGGAACAGAAAATACAAACAAAATGATTTAACACTCCGCTGAATGTCCTCAAGATGGTGAACATAAATACTAAATTTCATTGATATCAGATGACTGGTGGATGAGTTGCCGGCAGACTGATGGACAAACGGCCGCACTAGTACAACTTGTAGTGATACAGCCTTCAATGTTCTGCTCAGAAATGAGGTGAGCGCTCTTTATATAACTCACTTGTTGTCTGCTTTGAGAGATCCAAGCCTGGCAAAAGTCCCATCATGGATGATCAGTTTGACTTCCATGGAAGCTCCTGGTGATTTCGGCCATCGTCCTTGTGTGAAGACAACAAGACTTTTTGGCGTATTATTGAATGCGTGGTAGAGTTCCGTCTCACCATTCAAACTAGAAATAAATCAATATCAGTGAACAACTACAAGAGGTTGCATCATGGGCACTGGCATACCCCAGCTCTCTTAAGCTGTTACGGCAACCCTTTGCAGTGGCCCAGTTTGCTTCAGCAAATGGCTTCGGCATTGCTGATGGTCATAGCCAATTTTTAGGGTTAATACCCAACAGTGGCTAATTTAAACATGGGCCAGATGGAGCCCAAATTTAAAATAAACAAAGGAATTTAATAACTCTAAAAGGGAAAATGCCCATGACTGAAACATAATATATGTCAGAATGGATGGACTGACAGACATAGTCAATCCAGTATACCCCCCATTTTTCTTCGAAAAGTTGGGGTACAACTAGTTCAACGCACCCGGTATACCAAGTTTTCTCAGTATTTGATACATTTAGCTTGTAACAATAATGCTAACAGAAACAAAGTTCTATCTCATGAATATCTTATAGCACACTTATCTAGAATATATGCACTTGTCTAAGCATTGCACAGGCAATCGACAGATAACGTTTTACATGTAAGATTAATAAATAGATATATTTTATTAATCTTCAGCAAACTGTACGATAAATTAAACTTAGATAAAAAACACACAAACTGACAGTTACCGCAGATTGCTTCTTTCATGGATAAACGTAAAATACTACGTTCAGGACTTAAGTTGAAATTTCCTGGCTTTAAATTTCTTGGTATATGGAGACACTGCTATGATTGGAGTATAGTATATAACAGGGGATCTTATTTCCAACCACTGGCACTGTGTGGTCCAGACTGCACCCTGGTGGGTTGTCCAACTCACAACCAGTCCCAGGGTCATGCAAGAATCATCATACATAATGAATATCAAACAGTAATTGTGAGTGAGTTTGCTCAGCCCAAAGTGCCATATCTCCAATGTGGTCAGCGAGTCACAGGACTAAATTTGACCTGATAATTTTTGCCACAGGTGAATAATATCCCTTTCAAAACAGTGTCAAATATCCAGGCTCCTCCTACATATATTGATTGGATATTCCAAGACAGATTAAACAGCTCCCTTGGAAGTGGCGGATCCATAAATTTGAAAGGGGCGAGGGCACCATTAATATATGATGCATATCATCATCAGAGCCATGCTGCAAATGCAGGGGAGCATGAGAGGGGGGATATCCCTCTTCTCATAGGGGCGGGTCCGGGGGACCTCAACTTTTTTGTTTATTGACTTTAATACAATGCCTTTTCCTGGATTTTGTGGTCAATCGAATACTGATACTGAATTGGCTAGAAAATGAATAATATTGAGAACTGATATACGATACGATCAACATTCGATTTGTGATGCCCTCAAAAACTAGGATTGCAAAATTGTTTACAGAGTTTGGGTGATACCATGTTGGATTTGAACCCTTTACGGTGTCGAAAGTGAAGCTCAGATTCAACAGGTTGTGACCAAACTAACCAATTGAATTGAGCTTTATACCACAATCGTACGTTTTACTATATGTGAACATCGGTAGGATAAACATTTGCTCTATTCAGCACTATATTCAGCACGGATTTTTTTAAACTTGTTTTGGTAGGGTCGGTCGGAAAAAAATATAAAAATAAAAATGGTTCAATCATTTTTTGTTTTGGACATTCGCTAAGGTGGTAACTGTGTCTTTATAATTCTCTGTCAGTCATTTATAGAGAACACTTTTCGGATGTATATCACAAAATTCAAATCCAGTACTATTATTTGAAACATAGCTCAGATTATTGAATAATATTGAAAAAATCCAGAAAGTAAGGGTTTGTTTTTGTTCAACATTTTAATTATTGAATAAATGGACTCCCCCATTCAGTTATAATGTATACATTGAAAAAGTCCATTATTCATCTGGATGGATGTCATGGAAAAATAAGTAGCCGACAGATAATATATTTGCAGAAGGATTCCTATTAGTTGGTGGGAAATGTTCAGATAATAAGTTTAGAACTTGTTGAACTTATTATCTGAACATCTCCTAAGGAATCTACTTGTCTGGTCAATGAGTATTTAGTATAGAGAGGGTTAATACACACATGGGAATGGTGAGATTAGTGGTAGTGATAAAAAGTGAATGTGTAACTTGAGCAAACCCACATACTCATTAGTTTTTCATTCCTATCTAAGAAACCTTGTGGATTCAGTCATAAAGATCACCATAAATTCCCAGGAATACAAAATGTATTCTAAAGGCCATTTAAAGTTTTAAAGAGATGTCAAGATTTATAGAAAGCATACAGGTATCTTGGTGGCCGACACATATAAACTCAATCTGACTTCTCAGTTTTCAACTTGGATGTAGTTAAAAGTAATTAAAGCCAGAGATATCTATAGTTGGTGTGTCCTATCCTATGCATCTTTAATCAGTGAAATGTGGTTAGATAATTTGTTACTGATAAGCAGAAACAGCTGTCGGCTGTGAAAATAAAAACTAAAATTATATTTGATTTTTATTTCCTTGTCCGGCCACAGAAAACAGGGTCGGCGGATCCGTAAAGCATTAAAATAAAGTTTGGCCTAACGCACGTAGAGATCAGATTCCACCAGTACAAAACATTGGAACTTTTTGAAGCTTTGACAGGGAACCTTATAAAGTTGAAAAATAACGAGGGGAAATATATCTCAGTTGTTATACATGTATGTTCCTTTATAATGTACCGTTACTTCACTATAGGCGAAGGTCCCAACTCGAAATTTCACTATTCAATTGAATTTGTGAGCGATTTTGCTTTAGAGTCGCTTACAATTATGGAATTTCTCCTGGGTAATCAATTCAATGTTTATTGTGATATCGGCTCACAAAAGTCAGAGAAAAGCATGCAATTTTGAGTTGGGACATTCATCTACAGTGAAATACATTATTAAGGAACAGATAACAGCTAAGAAATATATTCCCCGCATTGTATTTTCGACTCTATAACATTCCCTGTCCAAACTTCAAACAGTTCCAAGGTTTTGTGCTGGTGGAATATGATCTCTACGGGCTTTAGCCGGAGTAGAGGTGTATGACATGATCTATCTAGCTGCATACCCCGGAAATACTATTTACTGAGAACAACCGAGAACAACCAAGTTTAAAATTAATAACTTTTAAAGTCATAATAATGTTCAATTATAATGTATACATCAATCTTAAATGAATATTATACCATATTTGACCTTTTAAATGACATATATGTAGTTATTATGGGTATTCCAAAAACTTGTAACATCGCAGTTGCCGTGTTCTGGGTTGGCGGTAACACAAAGGCATGAGCCCTGCCTAAGTTTTAATAAACTAAGAACTATCAGTGATCAAAATTCATTGAGTTGTTTATACAAAGAGGTGTTTCTTCTTAAATCACAAGTGGAAGTGGATCAAACATTTGATGAGACAGCGAATAGAAGCTGATATACTTATGCAAAAAAACAGACGATATTTAATCAATTAATTAATTATTAATGGATCTTGGCCAGCTCGTCCCAGGGCCCACTCGGTCCAGATCGTTTTTGGGACGAGCTAGCCCTGCTTTTGTGGCCAAGTGGACCCGGGAATTAAATTTGTGGAAATGAATTTCTTAAGTTAAGATTAATATATATTTGGGATGATGTCTATCAATTTTGACATTTTGACAGGCTTTCCGCTAGGTTTTGGGGAACGGGTCCTGTATCCGCCGAGGGGAAAATGCAGTCAATGTTTTCAATGTCGTGAAAACACTAGTGGACCTACTTGTGTTGTATCGGCCAATAGAAGAAAAAGAGAGTAGATTTGCTGATCGTTTTGCATCCATTTTCTACCTAAGTTACTATGCTATCAACCGCAATAACTTTAAAACATAGAAAATTTATTAGATAAAAATTAATTGCTGTATACGGAAACACGCCCGTTGAAGTTAAACGACCACTATTCAAGACTCGGCAGAAAGTTCGGATGCATAACGTACCGGAATATAACATGATTAAATTATCGGCGGTCATTTTTCGTATTAAACCTAACTGCAGCAATGTAACCAGCGGACTCCAAATCATGTGTTCTAGCGATGTCGGTTTTGATCACTTCCTCAGTTTAAATTAAAATTTCTTAGTATTGTCCCAACGAAATTGAGAGTAAACATCTTTATACCTGTATACATATGGAATATGTCCTGTGGGATGACAGAAGGGGAAAATTGGCTAGGGGAATGGGGCCCAAAAAGGGATCCCCTGCCGCTGTAGCGGAAACCCTGATTTTGATTACTTTAGCAGTTTAGGCATATTTGCATATTTGTTTACTAAGATAATAGCCACTAATCACGTTAGCCGATCTGAACGAGAAACCGGCGAATTCATGAATAAACAATATATTGTACTGTTTTCACATTCTGAATAAATTTCTGTGATTCTCTATGATTTCAATCATCTCACTATCACTGGGTTAATTTTGGGAGAAGCCATCATTGTCCCCACTCCTATCAAAACAATATAAGTGGGTTGTTTACACAGTAACCAGTCACGGTCGGCTCATCACAGTCTTATTTTCAGGTCGGGCGCAGGTGCCAAATGAGCTAAATAGGTCATTTGAGCTCACGTAGCTAAAATGAGCTAAATTTTTAATGTGATTTCAGTCTGTTCCTTCAGTTCAACACCTAACGCAAAATATCGCGCTGCAAATTCTATTTTACTGGATCAACATTGATCTTCACAACAGTCTTGATATATTTTAAGTGACATTTGCTTAAGGATTTACCCATATGTTTTCATTAAGAGGGATGTAAAGTGGAAACATTTGAATGGGGAATTCAGTGTTAATTTTTGAGAAAAGATTGATCAAACCTTACAAAGCGCAGGTGACCATATCATACCTTTTTGGAAAGTTTGAAGACTTATCTAGTGACAAGGCAAAGCGGAATTTTGATTTTCATCCCAGGATGGATATTATTGGACATTGTTAACGAGAGGCCGATCACGATCGGCAGATGTTAACCCATCCCTTGGCGATAAAAATTTAATATGATCGGATAAATGAGAGTTTTGGTGTTGAATTATAGAGTATACTGTTATGTACTATTATAGACAAATGTACATAACACAAATTATTGGAATTTATGGGTCACTGGCATTTATATAAGAGAATGCACTGGTACAGGATCTGTAATGCTAAACCACCACAGCCAGCAAGCCCATGGGTTAAATGTGTAGGTGTGACCTGGACATGGAATACTTGGGTTAAGAGAGTTCAATTTAAGTTTACAATAATAATGTGTCCTAGTATACAGATAAGCAACCTCACCACTGACCCATTAATATCAATTATATAGCAGAGCTGTCAAAATATCACAGGAATTGTTTATGTTGAACACTGACCTCTCTATTAAACCAATAACAATTATAATGATATCAGACCATCTGAAGATATAACTCTGCAGCACAGATGTCCAAGTCTACTGTTAATATCAAGTGATGTTTATTGTTGAATCTTTATTTTAAATTAGATACCATAGCCTTCTTTATCAGATTATTTGCACATTGGCATAAGAGACATCAGAACATAATATAGCCTTATCAATAGCTAAGTAGTCCAAAGGCAATTGGTGAATTGGATTTAATGTTGCTCCAAACAGATTTACCAGTACATAACACAAGATTTTGGACTGATTTAATCAAATTTGGTGTGGTGATTCGGGGTACCCTTGGCAGAGTTATAATGGTGTTATTTTTTTTAATTATTTAAAAAAATTAAAGGGACACATTGTAAATCTTTTTATGAACTTTTATCATAATCATCAATATCTAAATGAAAACAAATGACAATGTCAATGACATTTTTTTTATTATTATTATAAAAGTTTAAAATAATTTTTTTTTTAAATTGATTTATTTTTGGATTTTTTTCTTTCGAAAAAGGGTCATAACTCCTTTAAAATCAAACCCATATTCGAACTCGATCTGTATTTTGGGCTGTGAAACTCACATACCAAATTTGGTTCCAATCAGATAAAAAATGTTTGAGTTATGGCAGAATGCGTGAATTCTAAGTTGAAAAAGGGCCATAACTCTGTAACAAAATCTCGGATCAAACCCAAATTCGAACTCGATCTGTATTTTGGGCTGAGAAACCCATATACATAATTTGGTTTCGATCGGACAAAAAATGTTTGAGTTATCGCATTACTCGTAAAGTGTCTACGGACAGACAGACGGACGAACGACGAGTGGTCAATCCGGGCAACGACACTATGTTTACCATACTATGGTATGGGTAAACATAAAAAGTAGGTTACCATTGTTTATCATTGTTTTAATATTTCCATCAAATGTCACAAAGCAAAACATAAAATGAAAAATCTGCTTTGCGTTGTCACTAAATATATGCTCAAACATTCCAACAAGACATGAAGTATTATTCTACGGTTTGTAAATATTGAGTAACCTTGTCTTGAAAATTAACACTGAATTCCCCATTCAAATGTTTCCACTTTACCTCCCTCTTAAAATTCGGGAGAGAAAATAGTTTTTAGTTGACTTTTCATTTGGTAAATCTTGCCTTGTCAGCTTAGCCATGCCATCTTTGATCTTATCCCAAGATTAAATGAAACATAAACATTTTGATTGCACATCAAAATGGTCTCTCGCTACGGTATGTGTTTATAAGTAGGATTTCAATTAAATATCACAGTTAGAACATATTAGATTAGATTAGCTTGTGCTTCCGTATTTCTTCCTTTCCTGATTGGAGTCCAGTCGCTTCAGGAAAGATATTTCTCGTAAATGGATTCCAGCAGTTTATCCAATCGGACAAGACATTGTGTTCGTAAGTTCGAAAGTTTAATCTATCGCATAAAAGTGTTAATCAAATCAACTTTGATCGCACCAAGGTTGTTTTAATTTATAGTTGTACCGAAGGTGTTTTTGTGAAACTTCACATGCGGTCTAACAAATGAAATTAAAATCGGGTCGCGATATTTTGCGTTAGGTGTTGAACTGAAGGAACAGACTGTTATCACATTAAAAATTTAGCTCGATTTAGCTACGTGGGCTCAGCAGGTCTGGCAAATGTGAGAATACAGCTACAATAGCTGTATTCAGCTAACCTAGCTGTATTCAGCTATATATTATACTCTCAAACCGGCTGTTTTTCGATAATAAACTAGAAGTGCTAATTTGCGCATCAAAATTAGGCTACCATATTCTCCGGTCACCCTCAACCAAATCAAAATCGTCGCTTGTGTTCTGACAAAGTGTTGCCTTTTGTCGACACGGCAATTCTGATTTTGTGTGAAAACTTACTACGGTGGTCGATGTCAGTAAATATTCTGGGGACTATTTTCTGCAAATGCATTCATTAACTAACTTATAAAATAAAGATCAAATTCATCCCAAACACTCGTTTACTTCTTCCCGATGCTAAACCGGTAGGGGGCGTTAAAATGGTGTACCTATATCAAGCATTTAGAATTACATACCACTAGCGGTTTGTGAGCGATACTGGTAACTATTCATAACTGTATATACAGATATTGTGCGGCATATTGCAAATGTATGGCACAACATAGGGACAACTGAAATGAAAATGCGACTTATATAATTTCTGAAGTATTTCAAACATGAAGTCCTGGTCGTTAGCGAGTCAGAACTATTCAATCTGTTTTGGCGGGAAAATATATAATGTGTGAAAACTTACTAAACATAACATTGGTATTTGTATTTTCGCGATTCGACATACAAGTATGCGTTTCCGTATTTTTGGAGTGAATCAGCTCAAGCAGTGAGTGGAACTCGCTCGGTTAAACTCTGGCTAGAGATGTTCCCCTTTTTACCTGTTTTAACGCACCAACCAAACTGCGTTTTAGCAGCATCATATTGATACTTCCGGGAATGATTAAGATGTTCCATCTTCGGTGATAAATATTGTATTTAATGTATTTTTCAAGGTATTCCGCATTGCATAAGAGAGTTATTAACCGTTATGACCGACATCGACCGCCGTAGTAAGTTTTCACACATAATCACCATCGCCGTGCCGACAAAAGGCAACACTTTGTCAGAACACAAGCGACGATTTTGATTTGGTTGAGGGTGGCCGGAGAATAGGGTAGCCTAATTTTGATGCGCAAATTAGCGCTTCTAGTTTATTATCGAAAAACAGCCGATTTGAGAGTATAATATATAGCTGAATACAGCTAGGTTAGCTGAATACAGCTATTGTAGCTGTATTCTCACATTTGCCAGACCTGCTCAGATGAGCTATTTACTAATTTTGCTCATTTGCCTTGGCACCTGTGCCCGTAGTCCAACAAATTAGACTATTCGGATTAATACATATTTTAATATTTGGACATTTACGATTGTATTACTCCTTAAGGATTAAATGGTCCATAAATGTCCAAATATTAAAATTCCAATTAATCCGAAACGGTGACGCGTTATGCAGTAGGTCCCTAGATTTGCGTAGGTCTCCGTAGGTCACTCAATTCGCGTAGGTCCCCGCAGTAATGCAATATATAGTAGGTCTACATGATTTATTGACTGATAAAATGGAATGATACCACTAAATGATCATGTTAAATGTTACTTTGCATATTTTTTTTATAATTAATTTCCCAAATCTGATGGGTTTGTTTGCTTAGTGATACTTAGACTAGAGGATGAAGCCTAACTAAATTTACGTGATTTCTGATCGGGAAAATAAGAGGATTATCTTGCTGGCTTCGGGATAAGATATTAACTGGAGGATAACTAATTAACTGGATATATTTTTGCATTTATTTAGGTTCCCGTAGTCATGCAAGAGTGCATGCTTTATAGAATAAGTAATGCCTAATATTATAAATTAGTGAACATTGTATATGATATTTCGTTGTTTTATATATTTTGTATAGCTTAGATGAGAAAAAAAATAAGGTTTACCATCCAGTTCATTAAGTTATGTTAAGATTTAATTTTTTAAGTTAGGACTGACAAGTGATCAGTACGTTACTAAACATAACTTATTTAACTGAATGGTAAATTTAGACAGCCCAACCACATGGGTGACCATTAATCAAATTGTTTGCGAGACTGGGTGTTTTCTTTGCGAAAAGGATCTGTCCTCTTTGAAGATTCATTTCGGCAATGTCTGTTGTGATATGGTTGTGACTAATTATCAACTGGTGTTAGTACTTTTTCACCTACTCATAGATGAGTGACAAATAAATAATTAAATTTCAATGTTATACTTACCATTTTATTTGTATACAAATGTAACTACCATGCACGATCGCCTATCTTACTATATAAATAAAGCCATCTGTTCAAATTTTACAATTAATCAACACCTGTTGATTAAACGCGCCTACTGATTAAACATTCGCAGAGTGGATTAAAAATTCCGGCTAATTAAGTGATCGTGTTTTTGATTGGACATATATTTTTCTAATGGTCATCTCTGCGTTCTGATTGGTCAAATAGTAATGTCGAGTTTTGTGCAGAAGAAATTCGGAAATTATTTATAACATTATAATAACATGTCATATACAGTCTCAACAACTCCAATAAAAATTAATTATTTAAAGTTACCATCGGATCGGTATTGGTGTATATTTAAATGAGATATTGAGTAGGATGGCGGATACTATATTAATTCGTTTTCCCATTTTATTATTGTGAATTATTTAGTATACTTAATTAGTATTCTCGATCAGTATTGATATCAATTTAATTTAAGTTGTAAACCATCTTCAATCGGTGTAATTGTGGAAATAATGTAGTATTGATATATGGAACCAGAAATCGACTGAAGTTGATTTAAACATATTTTATTATCCCTCAATCAATAAACAAAATACAAATAAAGAAAATACAGTTGGTGAATAAGGATGAGAGGCGATAAAGGGATCGGAGCACAAGTTACAGAACTTAAAGAAGCTCCTATCCCTTATATGAACGGAGAATACTGTTTCATTACATTTTGGTCTCAAGATGAGTTGTGTAGACATAATGGTCAAAAAGCCGAAGAAATTTCATTATCATTACTATGTTTTTTTTTTTTATATGTATATAGTATCAATAAAATAATTCCAAAGGTAGGGGGATGAAATTCTTAAATGTAATTCTTAAATGGAGCTCTTAGTCGGTTAAATTTAATTTAGTTTGGTGTGGTTCACTGCCTATATTCTTCACTAGAAATAAAACAAGAATTGGCTTTAGTTGAGTTATCAAGTTGGTAATAGGACAAGTTGACTGGCTATCTAAACAAAGGATAAAAAGGATAAGAATGGAAGAAAAACATAGAAAAAAACAAAAACAAATTAATCATTCGGTCATCATCAATCAATAATCAGTTAATCGTGCTGCAAAATTAATCGTGCCAGTGGATAATATTATTTGTTTTATTATTTTGGCATTTATCTCTGCTTATCCAAATCTGCCTGTTGAATCTAAATAGGATTGTATCATTTTAAATAAATATTCATGTTTGTCATAATCAAGATCAGTTAGGCCGAAAAGCAGATCTTTGATATTTGCAATTCTGATATTGGCTCTATTTAACTTCTGAAATAAAACGTGTCTATCTGTTAGATATAGGGGGCATTGGAAGAAGTAATGTACAGCATCTTCACAGGGGTGACCACATTGACAATTCATAGATACTGAAATATGATTTTTAAATTTTAAATCGACTGAAGTTCGGCGACGACATTTTGAGAAATTTTTAAGACAAATCAGACCGACACACGATAGGTGTCATTTACATATTATGTTATAAACGTTTTGTTGCATGTTTTGATATTCAATAAACTATGAAAATTATAAAATTCTCCTAGCTAACGCATCCATGCCCACTCACCTATAGTGATGAATCGAGAAATCTGATAATCCTCTTATTTTCTGCTCCAAAAGCCACACAAATCAATGCAAAAATACAATCAGTTAGCCTCCAGTTAATATCTTATCCCGAAGCCAGCAAGATAATCCTCTTATTTTCCCGATCAGAAATCACGTAATTTTAGTTAGGCTTCATCCTCTAGTCTAAGTATCACTTAGCAAACAAACCCATCAGATTTGGGAAAATTAATTATAAAAAAAAATATGCAAAGTAACATCGAACATGATCATTTAGTGGCATCAATCCATTTTATCAGTCAATAAATCATGTAGACCTACTATATATTGCATTACTGCGGGGACCTACGCGAATTGAGTGACCTACGGAGACCTACGCAAATCTAGGGACCTACTGCATAACGCAGTACCCAATCCGAAAGTCTAATTTGTTGGACTACTGTGCCCGAACTGATTTTGTCAGAAGTTGAAAAGAACTGCAAATATAAAGGTTATATCGTAAATGGTTGGTGGTATATCACCTCAGCTCTATGGGTTGATGGCTCAGATCAGCGATCACATATATCTTAAAGTCTGGCATGTTGAAAAACAACAAAAAACTTCTCCTTGAAAAATGTAAACAAACGTGATATCAAAAACCGCGCCAAATCATATCCAGCCCGAAGGTACATCATAAAGTAGGTTCTTGACTCCGCATTTTCCAAGACAGACTTGTGTTATGGTGTTCATGCTTTATCAAACGACAAAACGTTAGTTTGAATCTTCAACAGATAACCTCACCAGTGTATCTAATTGGTTCCCAACCCTATGTATATTGTAAGCTGGTTGCGTACTTCGTGTAAATGTTACCTGGTCGGAACGAACCGGCGTCATTTTCGACCTGTGTGTGGACTGTTTTCCGACAACAAGCCGTTTCCTGTTTATGTTTTTCGGTATTCCTCCAAATTTTACCAAAGTTGTCACGTCAAATTCTTCACGAATAAGTAACATTGGCGGCTAATTTAGAAAATTTACCATCGAAAGGGAATTTCCACATGTTGAAACAACGTCTAACCGAATAAAGCTATTGGTTTCGGTAGTCAGTACTTGAACTGTTGAAGAACTGCTGAAGTGTGTGCATGAATGTTTGTGAATTTATAGATAGGCATATGACACATAACTTCATAAGTCATAACATTGGCATTCACAATCATATGATATTGAAAATGAATGATACTGTTACTGGCCTGGAGGGAGTCTAGCATGGTACCTTGTTTTCAATCAATAATTGAGGCCAGGAAGGTGGCTCACCCACATCTATCTAAACAAACACACGCAGCTCTCAAAATGATACAATCATACATTTAATTTTGCGAGAATCAAATGCTGAATCAAGTTTCAAGTTAGTTATAAAGCCCTGAAATTTGAAAAAAGTTTTGCATGAATATAAAATTCTCATAGAATATTAAGGCCTGACATGTGGCCAAATGCAAATGGCTGCCGTCAATGCAAATTGTCCCTTTCGATTTAGAGAGATAGGCCTATCAATTATATCTGCGATGATGTTTCATGTAACTATCATTACTATGTGTTTATTGCCACTGTAAAGAAAGTCCCAGATAAATAAGACTCTTTGACATCTTTAATGGCATAAATTTAATGAAATATTTGTTCAAAGTAAAACAACAATAGTCACAATCATTGATTTAGCAAAGGGAATGTAAACAGATGAAAAGTCAAAGTCACATTTGCTCAACAATAATACATTTCGGTACATCTGGCACTATTTCCTGTTATACAATGACTGGTGTGTATCATTATTTTTAATGAAAGGAATAAAGTTTGGAACATGTAATAAATAAATAATTGTAGATTTATATTTTAGAAGAGAGCAATTCAACCCAAGAGTAAACATACTATAGTTATGTACATACCAAGTTACTATGGGAGGCTTTTTGACATTTATTGATTATTTCCGCTTCAGTGTAAATAATTTGCATCGAAACGAAAATATTTGATTAACCATTTATTTGCACTTCAAGCGCAAATACATGTACCTAAGACCAACTGTTTGCCCTATGCTTGAATGATTTCTACATGAGTTGAGTCAATTTGAATTTATGGGGAATCACTGCACTCAATCAGCTCAAATAAGGAGTAAACAGGTATGGTGAACCACCGATCGGTCTAAAATAGACTGATTGGTTTTTCATTGCCTGCATGCATCTGGGAAAAGGGGAATCACTCTAATTAAAAACAACACACTTATTACTTGTGAATGCCATAAAAATAAACCATAGGAAGTGTGAACTTGGTGATTACTAGTAGTGCTTCTAAAGACTAATCACAACCATTTTGTTGTAACAACATGCCTGTATGCGGCATAATTTAACAAGAAAATCATTGTTATTGAGTTATATTGTAGATTATAATTTTACCCAGGAATTAGGGCTGTAACCATATACTCCGGCTACGATATGTTACATACATACATCTATCATGATTTTTGCTCATGATACGTTATGTGTATCATAATGTAATGTGATTCACTTCTGACTTAAAAAATTAATGAAATTTTAACCTGCAGTGACAAATGGTGGCCTGGTATAATGATAATTACATTGTCATGAATTTCTAATAGCATACCATTTCCTGCCTATAGTCAAACTGAAACAATTGAAGTTATTCTTTAGCTTTAGATGGACACTGATGTTGAATGCCAGATTTACCACTTATGGCCACTAAAGGACTGTACATATGCATGTAGTCGACAAAATATATCAAAATGTGTGAATAAAGATCATTGTGATACGTATCATCATGAATCGATACGATTCTCCAGAAAGATTGGTGATAAATCGTTATACCCCTACCAAGAATATACAGTAATGCTTTAATTAATCGACTCCTTAACCACAGCAAAATTATGGGTAACTTTTCAAGCCATTTTCCCGACTAAATCCTGAAAAGTTACCCATAATTCTGCTGTGGTTAAGGAGTCGATTATTTAGAGCATTACTGTATTTATCTTTAACTTTTTTATGTTTCATGTCTTCCTCAGGTTTCTTTTGGGAAATGGACATCAATTTGTCAGAGAGGAAGATTGATGGTACAAGTGACAATAGTTCAGAAAATGAAGATGTCAGAGGTCGAAAAATTCATGAATTAAAGAAAAGAAAGAATATAAAAGATTTGAAACAAAAAACAGAAAAACTCTATGAAAATACAATGAATTCTGATAAAAGGAAACAAAAAGCACTGAAGGGGAACGATGTGGTTGCAGATTCAGTCATGCAATCTTCATTGTCTTCTGACAGTATTGAGAGTCCTAAGGTCTACTACCTGTGTTTGCTTCTGATAACAGTCTCATCCTTTGCCACCAGGATGTTTAACATTGAAATCCCAGATCATGTTTGGTGAGTTTGTGACCAAGTCTGTAATTAGTGTGATAGTCATTTGCAGAATGAGATTCCCAGAGGGTGAATTTAGTGATGCTATCCCACACAGTGGGCTAGCATCACCAAATTCACCCTCTGGGGACCTCATTCTAATTAGGCCTCATTTTCTGGGAAGTATCTATAGTCTCAAATTAACATTGTTTTAGTTACTTTTTCCCTTCTGAGAAGTTTCTATATCCCATAATTTGCAGAAGATAAAATGCATAATCGAGGTGACTAATGGGTGAACATTACCATCTTCAACTGGGGAACTTCAATCTGATCCTAGGTACCGGTATCCCATAGCAGTTGAAGCCTCAGCAGAATGAGGTTCCCAGAGAGTGAATTTGGTGACAATAGCCACTGTGCGAGGACCCTCTGAGGACCTCATTCTGCAAATGAGAGACACTCTATTTGCAGGCTTTTTTGTGACATTTTAGTTAGATTGTTTAATCAAAGCACTGCAGTTTACCACTATGTGAAGTTAGAGATTTGTTTTATGTCACATTGCATAGAATTTGGGCCTCTTAATCTGTTTTGATGTGAATTTTCAGATATCAGTGTTATATATCCAATGGGAGTAAAGTTTTTGGTATGAATTGTATAGGCTCATTAGCGGTCTCCTGCCAATCTTCCATTTTATTAACTGTTACAAGCTGTGTTTCCTAATGTCTGTAGACCTAAGATAGTTTTAATCACTACTTTGGCTGCATATTCTGTTCCACATTATGCCCCTTATGTTACATATTTTTACTGCCCTGTGTCCATTCGCCTAATAGCATTTAGCAATATTAGACCCAAGTTTTATACAAACTTTGGGGCCTAGCGAACTAGCTTTCAGCACCTTATCAACATCAAATTGAGATTTGGTCCATTTACACTTACATTTCACTGGCATCCCGGTGGCTCAATGAGTCAGGTGCATTAGACCAACATGTTACCGGTAAGCCATCTAGTGATTTTGAAGCTGGTTCAATACCTGATGTGTTTATCCGCGAACAGTGAAAGTAACATGATTATTGTATCTGGGCAAGTTTGTCAGTTGCTTTCCACGGGGTCTGTGGTTCTCTGTGCAGTCCAGGGATTTCCTGGTGAAATTATTCCTCTGCTCTGTCTCCTTTACATGTACAGTAATGCCCTAATTAATCAACTCCTTAACCATAGCAGAATTATGGGTAATTTTTCATGATTTCGTCGGAAATATGGCTTGTTGCCATTCATCGGAAAGCTCTCACTGAGTCGATTATTTAGGGCATTACTGTAACACTGAAACAAGGATAAACCCCAACAAAACAATCTGTTGACCAATCAACATGAAGTTATTTATCTTTGTATATGTTCTTATTTCAGTTGGGATGAGACACACTTTGGTAAGATGGGAAGCTGGTATATTAATCGCACATTCTTCTTTGATGTCCACCCACCTTTGGGAAAGGTGAGCACATTTTATTTTACATATAATTAATTTTAAAAAATGGGCTAAGATATTCATCTGACACCAATCCTACTTTATAGATACCCATTCAACTACATGCAAAAAGTACATGATAACTCGTAGTCGGCAGTGAACATGTTAACCCTTTCATGACTGGTGCTTCCTGAAATTTTGCGAAAACCCTTGGCCAATACATTCTCTTATATATGAGTCTCCCATAGTGAGCCTCGCATATATAAGAGATTACATTGGCCTAACAATATTGACCTTGACCTTGTAAGTCAGTGCATTGTCTTATATATGCGAGGCTCCCTGTGGGAGATTCGTATATATAAGAGAATGCTCTGGCACAGGATCTTTATTCCATTATAAAAGGGCTAAATGATAAAAATTAAAGTAAGTAAAGTATGTTCTAATTATTATGAAACCTGAGTGATAACTTTTGAAAATGTTGTATCATCATAGTGATTCAGTGAACGATTTATTTATTCTAAAACAAAAGAGTCTAAAATGATGGCCCTGCTAGTACCATAAAAGTAAATGTTTTTGTCATGTGGCATTTCTGAGGCGGAATCATTATTTATATGCTTAGATTAATAATATCAATCAATTATAATCCTTTGTATATGCGGTAGCATAGCTAAAATAACAATATGCCTGTGGTTTGAAATTTGAGGTTTCTGAATCTTTGAGACGCTGAATTTGTTGCATTGATTGTACATGTACCATAAAACAATTTCAACATATTCATGAGAATACATGTACAGGCTACTGTCCAATCAGGATGAACCTTGTAAGCACTTTTAGGCAAGGTCATATTACATATATCCAGTAAGAAACAGCATCTTTGATTGGTCAGAAAGTTGTGTATTATAATATCCCATGTACATGTATATGTCTTGAGCTGCCAACATAATATAATAAAAACCAAGACAACCATTCCATCGTCTCTTGCCAGACTTATTTTTCATGACATCACTTACATTAAGCAACATGGTGGAGAGAACGTTAGAAGATTTTTTAATTTCACGCTAATTCTAGAATAAATGTGGAATTGTTGTGATTGAGCAATACTGTTGGCAGAAAATATGCGTTATTGTGGTTGATTGAGAGTAAGATGGTGTTACATTGATGGTTCAGAACCTATGTTCAACCAAGTCAAGGGGCTCAGTGTTGCCGTCAGTCCACTACAATAACTTATAATATTATTTGTTTCTATTCAGATGTTGATTGGTTTATCTGGTTACTTGACGGGGTATAATGGAAGCTTTGCATTCTCAAAACCAGGAGACGAGTATGGAGATACCAAATATGTTGGAATGAGAGTCGTAAGTAGCAATTATAACTTTGGAACATGGGCTCTTTAAGTGATTTTTAAAGTGATATGAAACACTCCGGTAGGGCCATTAAATAGATATGGAGATTAATCTTGCTCAAAGTAGATATTTTTATGAATATTTATCCAAATTTACAACACACACCGTCATTCTTACATATTAATTAAATGCAATGACTCTTGATGGTGAAATCATTTGCATTGGTTTATCGCCTATAGCTGCATCCCGAATCGAGATGTAAATATTTACAAATGGGCATAGCTCAGACAACGTTTTTTATGGAGTGGTATGGTCAATTTCTTTGAGATTATTGGCGATGTCAGTAGAATGCTGTATTCCTCCAGGTGGCATAGCGCCTGAATACTAACTTATCAGTTTTACACACCCGAACAAGTCCATAATATGTCTTTAAGGGGGAGGATAAAGGAACAGAAAAACTTCTGAATGCAAAGAGCTTCAACTAATGTTTTCTTTTGTTTTAATACCAAGAAAATAATGTAAGGTGACTTGAATTCCATTATTAGTATTGCAAATAGTTTAATGAAGAAACATGCAGCGCACCACAAGTGATAATATCAGCGTTATCTGTATTTTGGAGTTATTCGTCATTGCTGAAAATGTAAACATACTGTTTGTTACAGCTGCGTTTTTACCAACAATGATTTCAACATGCTGAATCTTCTCACTGAAGGGTTTTATGTTCTCCTTGATAATAAATGGTTTAACCTTTCCATGACTGGAGATTCCTGAAATTTTGGGAAAACCCTGTGCCAATGCATTCTCTTATATAGGGAGCCTCGCATATATACAAGAATACATTGGCTTAACAATATTTACCTTGACCTTGTAAGTCAGTACATTCTCTTATATATGCGAGGCTCGCAAAGGGAGACTCGCATATATAAGAGAATGCACTGGCACAGGATCTTTAATGCTGCATCAGTGCCAGGGTTCGCGCTGTCGGTAGCCAAATTAGCCAATGGCCAATCTTTTTTGATTTTGGCTAATAAAAATTTCATTTGGCTAAACTTTTGGCTAATTTTTTTTTATCCCAAATGGAGTCGGAAAGCTAACTAAAAAAGCGCGGAATAGATCGATATTCAAGACGAAACTAGGCGACGAAAGTATTTCGTACCACGGAAATATCGTTCCGTAATGGTGACGTTGATTGAATTGTGACGGTTGTACAAAGGGAACATTACACATTGAAACTGCACATAATCAAACTTCACGAGACAGCAAAAGGTAAGCTCTAACATTTAACCAGCCTAATCGTCAAAACGCTTAAGCTGTATGTACATACTGGTTATGTAATTTTTTGTTGATTAGGCAGTCTGTAAGATAATTTAGATAAATTACCTAAATGCTTGTTCCTTACAGACGAGCAGTTCTTAACTTAATGGTTACGTAATGTGTCATTAACTGCGTCCGGTCTAATAACCTGGCTTCACACCATAAAAGGTTTGAATACAATAGATATTGAATACAATAGATATTCAACAGTTATCACCTTATAAGCAATAGTTAGCGACCGTCGTGGTGTCATTGACATAGAGTTATTACAATTGGCTTAGCGGATTTGTGTGATTATAATTATATCGAATTTTAGTTTCATGTTTGCGATAGCCGTATTCTATATTAATGTTTTATGAATTGATCTGCCTGTGTGATACCTATATTCATATAATATTGTTTTTAAAGTTGTTTTTGTGTTGTTTTAATTATGTTTTTATTCTGAGTAACAAATAAAGTTTAAAACAAATATTTTAGTCATTAATTGTGAACCGCCCAGAAAATGAGGATTTAATTTAGCCAAAAACCATTTGGCCAAAGTTTTTTATGTTTACCCATACCATGTATGGTAAACATAGTGTCGTTGTCCGGATTGACCACTCGTCGTTCGTTCGTCCGTCCGTCCGTCCGTCTGTCCGTCTGTCCGTCCGTAGACACTTCACGTGTAATGCGATAACTCAAACATTTTCTATCCAATCAGAAGCAAATTTTGTATATGGGTATATCAACCCAAAATACAGATCGAGTTCGAATTTGGGTTTGATCCGAGTTTTTGTTACAGAGTTATGGCCCTTTTTCTACTTAAAATTCACACATTCTGCCATAACTCAAACAAATTTGGTATGTGAGTTGCACAGCCCAAAATACAGATCTAGTTCGAATATGGGTTTGATCCGATTTATTTTAAAGGAGTTATGACCCTTTTTCGAAAAAAAAATGAAAAAAAATCGATTTAAAAAACAAATTTTTTTTAACTTTTATAATAATAATAAAAAAAATGTCATTGACATTGTCATTTGTTTTCATTTAGATATTGATGATTATGATACAAGTTGATAAAAAGATTTCCAATGTGTCCCTTTAATTTTTTTAAATAATTAAAAACAATTATAACCATTATAACTCTGCCAAGGGTACCCCGAATCACCACACCAAATTTGATTAAATCGGTCCAAAATCTTGTGTTATGTACTGGTAAATCTGTTTGGAGCAACATTAAATCCAATTCACCAATTGCATTTGGACTACTTACTAGTAGCTATTGATAAAGCTATATTATTTTCTGATGTCTCTTATGCCAATGTGCAAATAATCTGATAAAGAAGCCTGTGGTATCTAATTTAAAATAAAGATTCAACAATAAACATCACATGATATTAACAGTAGACTTGGACATCTGTGCTGCAGAGTTATATCTTCAGATGGTCTGATATCATTATAATTGTTATTGGTTTAATAGAGGTCAGTGTTCAACATAAACAATTCCTGTGATTTTTTTGACAGCTGTGCTATATAATTGATATTAATGGGTCAGTGGTGAGGTTGCTTATCTGTATACTAGGACACATTATTATTGTAAACTTAAATTGGACTCTCTTAACCCAAGTATTCCATGTCCAGGGCACACCTACACATTTAACCCACGGACTTGCTGGCTGTGGCGGTTTAGTATTACAGATCCTGTACCAGTGCATTCTCTTATATAAATGCCAGTGACCCATAAATTCCAATAATTTGTGTTATGTACATTTGTCTATAATAGTACATAACAGTATACTCTATAATTCAACACCAAAACTCTCATTTATCCGATCATATTAAATTTTTATCGCCAAGGGATGGGTTAACATCTGCCGATCGTGATCGGCCTCTCGTTTCATTTGGCTAATAAAATTTTCATTTGGTTAAACTTTTGGCCACAAGATTTTTCGGTCCAGCGCGAACACTGAGATTCAGTGCAGCTGCCATCATGAAAGGGTTAAAGAAACTCTGTTATATCGACCATGAACGCCTTTCGTACAGTTAGTGAAATATGTGTAACACCAGATATTCTCTTGTGTATACTGTTTTGGGGAATTTCTTTTGCAGAATGAGGTCGCCAGAGGGTGAGTTTAGTGACACTCTACCACATGCGGGCTAGTATCACCAAATTCACCTCTGGGTACCTCATTCTGCTTAGGCCTCAACTGATATGGGATAACTAGGATCAGATTGAGGTTCCCCAGTTGAAGTAGGTGATGTTCACCCATTAGTCACCTCAATTATGCATTTTATTTTCTGCAAATTAGTGGATATAGAAACTGAAGAGAAGGAAAAAAGTAACTGAAAACAGTGTTAATTTGAGACTACAGTTACTTCCCAGAAAATGATACCTATGAATGAGGTCCCCAGATGATGAATTTGGTGATGCTAGCCCACTATGCAGTGTAGCATAATGTTTCCTGTCAAAACTTGAAAAAGTTTCAAGGTTTTGTACCAATGGAATATGATCTCTACGGCCGTTACCCAGAGAAGAGATTCATGGCATGATCTAGGGAAGAGATTGAGCATCTGCCAAACGACTACTAATTTGTTTTATTGTTTCAAACTGTTTTTATTTTCTTAGATGTGTGGTTCCCTCGGAGCAGCATTGGTGCCCTTAGTCTACATGAGCACCTGGCAACTCACACGATCAGTGATGGCAAGCGCCCTAGCGGGATGTTTCATCCTGTTCGGTAGGTAACATAGTCGGCAGGTAACATAGTCACCTCCATCGACAACTATTGAAGTCGAATGTGAATTTAACCAATATATTGAGTGGATTTTTCCCCCTCATTCTAAAAGTATACATTGGAATGATCTTTTCTTAATTTGCTAAGATGTTCAAATAAGGAAATGACAGACAGAGAAACATGTTTCCAAATAAGGTAGGCTTCTGTTTATTATCAACATCTAAGACAAAGTGTACACATGTGTATTTCAATGCAAATTTTGCTCTGCTTTTCAGATCTGGGAACTTTAACCCTTTCCAGACACATACTCCTGGATCCTATTCTGATGTTCTTCATTATGGTGTCCACTTACTCTAAGCTGAAGTTTCTGTCCTACAAATCTAGGTATGTATCTGGAGAGCACTTTTTCATATTTTAAGTGTGTTCATCAAAATCTCAGAGACTTCTTTTGTTACTCTCAGATGCCTAATAGTGTCAGCACAAGTCAGCACGCTTATTAATTTTGGAGAAAATTCCCAATGATTACTATTATTTGGCATTGAGTGAAATTGTCATCACTATTATTATTTTCAGCATAAATCACCATCCATCACTATTATTAGGCCATCACAATTATTAGGCACCTGAGAGTACCGCTACTAAATATATTTTTGTTTTACCTCAATTTTTTTACAAATTTCAACTGGATATGAAGTAAAAAAAATGCTGTTTTCAACTAATATAAACATCTGTAATATAGAATATATAAAGGGGGTATATAAAAATACAGTAAATTGTAATAATCGACAATACACTAATGGCTTTTGTGCCGATTCATCACTCAAATGATTATAACATTAAGATTTTTCCTGTCATACGTATAAAATATTATAGCCTATCAGTGCTTGAAGTGCAATATAGCAGCATCTAAAAATGCATAATTTCTATCTTTTGAATTGTTATTATTTCAGTCCATTTAGTATGCGCTGGTGGTTTTGGTTGGTTGTTAGTGGTACATCTTTAGCCTGTTCAATGGGGTGAGTACACTGAAATCAAAATTTACTTCCATATTTGAGACATTTTTCGACAATATTTGCAAAGAAAGTTTTTGCTGTATGGTATTTTTCTTGATAAAAGCACATACTGTTGTACCATGTGTACCAATTCAGGGTTTAGTTGCTAATCATGGCTAGTGAACCAATCATCCAAGTAGGCTAGAAATGCCAACGTCTCAGACCTGGGAACCATGGTATACAAAACCTGGTGATGTAACTTATTGCTTGGATTATTCACTAATACAGAAACATTTGTATACATATATATTATTTATGAAGGTGCGGACTCAGTATGAGTGTTCATTGCTTCAAATGTGCTTGCTCCAGTGAGCGTGAATCTATCTATTTTATATTTTGGAACTTCTGTCTGTGTGTAGGTATGTGTGTTATAGACTCATAAAACTGCTCAACCGATCCAAATCAAATTTGGTATGTAGGCCTACTTTGATACCAGGAACAATATAGGCGGATTCTTGACCTTGACCACGCTCATATAGGCATGTTTCTGGACCAATCAAACAATAGTTTTTTTCTTTCTCTGGTATATTCTGCCCAGACGGAGGCAATCACAAAGAAATCCCTAAATAGCCCGGACGAAGTCAGGCACATTAGCTAGTATATATATATCTCTAAAGATTTATGGAGGCTTAGACTCAGTATATGTTTTCATTGCTTCAAATATGCTTGCTTCAGAGCATGAACAAATTCTCATTTCTTATCAAAATAGGGTAGGATAGGATAATTTTATTTACAATACACATATGAATAGTATAATGGAATTAACATATAACTAGATAATAATGCAGTATATTGCTGGGGGACATAGCCCTGTCGGGCTGTCTTCCTGCTTCCCCAATGTGTCAATCAGAATGGCACATTGAGATGCCCCTCAACTCAAGAAAGAAGCATTATGTAAAATATTACTCAATAACTAAAAAAAAACAACATGAAGTAACTTGACATGTCAACTCCTTCCCAAACCTGGGAATGGACCTATCCGTACGTCCCGCCCACCTGTAGACTGCATGGTTACTGTTACTACGCACCACAAGCCATCTCAATTTCGCAATCTCTTCAGTGCTAAAATGGCTTCCGATGAGAACGGACTGTGTTGTTAAACGCCATGTAACACGATAATATAGCTTCTTTCTGAATTTCACGATTTTCAAGATACCTATGTGTGTATATATGCATCTTGTAAAAGTGACTGTAGTTAGATATAAACAAAAATAGAACCAATTTTTAAACAAAAAAACAGGTGTGATTGTTAGGCCATTTCCGATAACCAACAAAGATCGATGTTTACGTTGAATCAAACTGTGTAAATGAAGCCATTATAAAACTTCAATATCAAATAGCAAATATAATATCGAAACTATGCTAATAGTTCACACCTTGATGAAATAAACCAAACGGAGGTGTACATGTGGTAATTAATCTATAATCCCTCTTTTGTCGAAATAGATATAACGATATCAGTTTATCATACCACGAGCGTCCTGAATGATCCCCGGTGACATCAGACCGGATGCAAAGGATTATCAAATAATGGTCTTTTAAAATTCCACATCCTTTTTGCCGTCACTAAAGTACATTAAAGAAAACGGCGACTATCATGGAGTCAGTAACATGTTGCCATAAGGCAACAATGGCACAAAGTGAACTCATTCGGTGAAGGTTGCATGTATACACTGCGAAGCACGTGCAATGTGTGAAATTTTGTGTAATTCTCTTGAAAAACATCTGTTGATTCTCATTTACACGTCCATTGTCGCATTAATATGGAGGAAGCTTTAGATTCTCAAATGGATTCAGTAAAACGTTCGCATGAGATCCTACAGGTTAGTGTGAATAGCATACATTTGAACTCAATATTACCACGGTGTTATAACAGCAACACATGTGTATACATTTATAACGAAAAACACTTCACATAAAACACATACTCCCGGCACAATTAATATTCATAATGCATCATCGATCGGGACTACTATTTCCACGTTTTAGTTTGAAATCTGTTACATTAATATTGAAATTTAAATAACATTAGGATCAGAGCATGGTCATTGGCATTGTTTAATCCAGCGTAAACAGATGTCTTGGTTACTTTTTTTATTTAGGAAACCGAACTAAAACATGTGTATAAATATCGTTCGTCAACCGGACATGTTCCCCATGTACATTTCAACGCCATTTTAGCTTTTTAACACTCATTTTGCTCTCGTGTTCGTAAATTCCCTATGGCTTACAATGGTAGTTAAGGAACTGCTTGTGGTGTATTTCATATCACTAGGCAGGCACATGTTGCTTCTGGGTTTAAGCTATCGGCTCATTAGCTATAATTGAAATTGGGGCAGTACCTACGGATAGGTCCATAGTACTCAAAACCTAGTTTACACTTTAATACTGACTGGATCATTCATTAGCACAGGAGCATGATGATGTTTGAAGCCACTTCCTAATAGATTCCATGATTATTTGTTCCTCATTTTGTGATTGTAGTGTGAAGTTCGTTGGGCTGTTTATTGTTCTGCATGTTGGTCTGACGACTGCTCAGGATCTATGGAATATCCTCGGTGACAAAACGGTTCTCATTGTGAGTATAGTTCTCTCATTTATTATTTATCCTCAACTCGTGAAGTGCTTAACACTTTCATGATGGAAGCTGAGCTGGTGCAGCATTAAATATCATGTGCCAGTGCATTCTCTTATATATGCGAGTCTCTCTTACCGAGCCTCGCATATATAAGAGAATGCACTGGCTTACAAGGTCAAGGTAAATATTGTTACGCCAATGTATTCTCCCTATGGGAGACTCACATATATGAGAGAATGCTTTGGCACAGGATTTTTGCAAAATTTCAGGAAGCTCGTCATGGAAGAGTTAAACGTTTCTGGTCACTCCAGGAGATAAAAACATAAAATGTCAAATTTGTTTCATATTTAACAAAACTGTATGGGAGTATTTGGTATAGAATGTGCGTTAGGTCAGAAAAATATGCTGAGTTATAGTCAAGCCTGCAAATAGTGTGTCTGTCATTTGCAGAATGAGGTCAACAGAGGGTGAATTTAGTGACGCTATCCTGCATGGTGGGCTAACATCACCAAATTCACCCTCTGGGAACTTCATTCTGCCTAGGCCTCAACTGCTATGGGAGACCTATGATCAGATTGAATTTCCCCATGAATGTTGGCGATGTTCACCCATTAGTCACCTCGTTTATGCATTTTATCTTCTGCAAATTAGGGGATATAGAAACTTCCCAGAAGGTAAAAAGTAACTAAATACAATGTTAATTTGAGACTATAGATACTTCCCAGAAGATGAGGACTAAGCAGAATGAGGTCCCCAGAGGGTGAATTTGGTGATGCTAGCCCGCTGTGTGTGATAGCATCACTAAATTCACCCTCTAGGGAACTCATTCTGCTAATGACAGGCACACTATTTGCAGGCTTGGGTATTGTAGCCTGCACAAATAGATGGCTCTCAATTAATATATTTACTTGTCCGAGTTCACTTCGTCTAATTTGGGTTACTGATAGCTTAAACTATGTTGTAGCCAACAAATGGAAAGGAACTTCAACTAAAAGCAGACCAACCTATATCACAAGCTGCTTATAGTATACTGGAATCAGCTTGTCCGTCCGTCCGTCTGTCTGTGGACACAAATTTGTCCCGAGTTTTTCTCAGTCGTTTTTTATCATTTTCCCATGGGAACCTGTGCACCTGCGATTATGACATCTGTCGGACTTTTTTTGGTGGAGTTATCCCCCTTTTTTTACTTAGAAAATGACACAGATATTTAATACCATGGGAACCTGTTATTCCACTTTTTCAACTTCGAACATTTTCGCAACATGCATCTTTTTGTCCGAGCTTTTATACCTACATATTTCGGTCAACAATATGTTTAGTATTAGGGTTAGGGGTTATGGTTGTGCACCTGCAATGGGAATCTGTTATTTTATTATTTTAACTAAATGTTTACTAACACGGGGGGGGGGGGGGGGGGGGGTTATCCTTAGTCCCATGGGGACAGTCACACCTTTACTTTTAGTGGAAGGAAACTTGAGCTATATATAATTCTAACGCGGAAGCATAATTTGGCAGCAACCTATTGGTAGGAATATGGCTCTGCCATAACTGTTGCCACTGCACTACTTTTTGTCCCCCGAAAAATTAATTTTCGGGGGACTATAGAAATGGGCTCCGTCCTTCCATCCGTCGGTCCGTCCGTCCGTCCATCCGTCACACTTTTGAGTACCTTCATGGTGTAATCAACTCCTCCTGCAGTTTTCATCCTAGAGATTTGAAACTTCAGAATATTGTTGCCCATATATTGAAGATGTGCAACATGTATATAGATGACGGAAAAATTATTTTTTGACAAAGTTATTAACCCTTTTCGACTTAGAAAATTTCAACATTGTTTATAATTTTCTGTATGTGGGTACCTTCATGGTGTAATCAACTCCTCCTACAGTTTTGATTGTAGATATTTGAAACTTCAGAGTATTGTTACCCACATATTGGAGATGTGCAACATGTATATAGATGACGGAATTTTTTTTTTTTTAACGGAGTTATAACCTTTTTTGACTTAGAAAATTTCAACATCTGTTTTAATTTCTTTAACAAAGCAGCATCGACTTGCCACGTTTTCGGGGGACACTGTGGTCTGCTGACCTTTTATTTTACTACATTTAATCACATGTACCATCTTCTTGTTGCAGGGGATGTTTACTAAGCATTTCATAGCGAGAGCTGGATGTCTTATAATCCTGCCAGCTTTTGTATACCTGGTAATATACGGAATCCATTTCAAAGTCCTCAACAGAAGGTTAGATATGTCCCTTTATTTATGAAAACCAGATTGTAACCTCCAATCTTGATCAATCTCCTAGAAATAATTTTTGAGGTTAAAGATACCCTGTCTGATTTAACATACTAAATTTCTATTTCTTTCTCTTCAGGGGGTGAGAAATATTTTATTTGAGTCGAGGATCCTACCCTTCAATGTTCAGAGCTATTAGATTTTCTTATTTTTGAAATCTCTCTGTTTCTACAGCTCAAATTGTGGTCAATCTAGCAAAATTTCTATTGGAAATATACATGGACATGTGCGGATGCCGTAATGAAAGTTGGGAGGCTACGTTTAGGGGTGATCGTAAATGATTCTCAGAATAATAGATGATGAAAAGTATCATCAGAAACAAAATTGACAGTATCTTGTGATAGTTGGCATGCAGATACATAGGTATACAATTCCGGATTAAGTAATCATATTTTATGCATGGACATACAGTAATGCCCGAAGTATATGACCCTTTAACCACAGCAGAATTATGGGAAAGTTTTCAGGATTTAGTCGGAAATATGGCTTGTTGCCATTCATCGGAAAGCTCTCACCGAGAGCTTTCCGATGAATGGCAGCAAGCCATATTTCCGACTAAATCCTAAAAAAATTCCCATAATTCTGCTGTGGTTTAGGGTCGATTATTTAGGACATTACTGTAGACAAGTTATAATACCATGCTGATCACACATGAAAGAAGATGTTTGTTCACTTTTTGTGATGACATGTGCTGGGGAATTCCAGTTTTAAGCAGGTATCACCATATATGGAATTCGAGGTGTAGAAAATAAATAGATCTCAAAAATAATATCTTAGCTTTGAAGGTTGGGTTTCTTGACTCAAATCAAATATTTTTCACCCCCTAAACGAAGAATAGTAATTTTGGGATGTTAAATATAACCCTTTCTAAACTAAATGGATTATTCGACCCAGTAATAAAAGAATACATTGGAATGGTCTATTATTCATCTGGAGGGGTTTTCATGAAAATTAGTAGAAGCAGAAAATACAAGTACAGATATAAATACTTTGGATTCAAAGTTGATTTGTCAAAAACAATCCTTAAAATATTTGTTCTATGAGAAGTTGATTTGTCAAAAACAATCCTTAAAATATTTGTTCTATGAGAAGTTTGATGTGAGCACAGCAAAATGTAATGGGAATAAATACATTATAAAAGTAGATTGCAAAAGCTGCAAAGAAAATGAAAGTTACATTTGCCGCAGACTGACGAAGGGGAAAGCAGCTTTTAATATTCTATAAAATATTCTTTGATTGACTTTGAAAAAGATATTGTTATGCATAATAATAAATTGTCAATAACATTTTCTCTGTACTGACTATATGTAAACAAAAACAAAATGGTCTATAGTCAATACAAAGACAATGTCATACAAATCACTCCCATTGGTTACTGACATGTTACAAAGCAACAGTAAGATTTTTATACACCTCATATTAAAAGCCTATGTTAATTTCCCATAGGGTGTGATTTTACAATTTGCAATGTTTCCCGCCCATGAAACATTGCCGGTCACCATTTTTTGCAATGTTTACCGCTCCGACCGAAAGAGCCCGAACATGTTCACCAAAGCACCCGAACGAAATTTTATGACGCATTTTGACCGTGACATTCAAACCGGAAACCCCAAATCGTCACGATTCAGACGACTTCCGCATTCTTCAAAGTAAACATCATGGATGCCGGTGTCAAATCGAAGCGATTCGCTGATGTTTCACCCGATGATATTTCAAAACTTATAGATGAAAAAGACATGGTTATTCGGTATAATAAAAACAATGGTGACCTGGCTCGAGGGCAACATTGCGGATAGTCTCCCCTTGGAACCAATGTCCCCCTCGACTCTGCCTCGGGAGACATTGGTTCCTCGGGGAGACAATCCGCAATGTTGCCCTCGAGCCAGGTCACCATTTTTATAGTGTTTTGAGTTTTTACTACAAATATACAACATTTATATAGCATCTGAAATTCAGCCCCCATGTGGGCCCTCGTCATAGAAATCACAGGGCCTTTTTATGTTTACCCATACCATTGTATGGTAAACATAGTGTCAACGTCCAGATTGACCACTCGTCCGTCCGTCCGTCTGTCTGTCCATCCGTAGACACTTTACACATAGTGCGATAACTGAAACATTTTCTATCTGATCGCAACCAAATTTGGTATGTGAGTTTCTCAGCCCAAAATGCAGATCGAGTTTGAATATGGCTTTGATCCGACTATTTTTAACTGAGTTATGGTCCTTTTTCGAAAAAATACATTCACTAAAATTTTTTTTTTTTTTTTTAGATTGAATTCCTTGCTCAATTAAAAAAATAAAAAAACAATTTTTTAAAGTTAACCAAATTTGAAAAACTAAAACCATTATAACTCTGCCATGGGTACCCCGAGTCACCACACCAAATTTAGTTTAAAACGGTCAAAAATCTTATGTTTATGTATTGGTAAATTTGTTTGAGTGACTTTAAACCCAATTCATCAATTCTATCCCATGCCTTTGGACTACTTAGCTATTGATAAGGCTATATTATTATCTGATGTCTCTTATGCCAATGTGCTGATAATATGATAAAGAAAGCTATGGTATCTATTTTAAAATAAAGATTCAACAATACACATCACATGATATTGATAGTAGACTTGGACATCTGTGCTGCCTTGCACAGCTGAAGATATCACTCTACAGATGGTCTGAGGTCATTATAAATGTTATTGGTTTAATAGAGATGTCAGCTTTCAACATAGACAATTCCTGTGATTTGTTGACAGCTCTGCTATATAATTGATATTAATGGATCAGCAGTGAGGTGGCTTATCTTGATCTATATTGTTGGTAGAATTTGATACATTATTATTGTAAACTTAAATTGGACTCTCTTAACCCAAGTATTCCATGTCCAGGTCACCTTTCACGTTTAACCCAAGGCTGTGGTGGTGCAGCATTACAGATCCTGTACCAGTGCATTCTCTTATATAAATGCGAGTGACCCATAAATTCCAATAACTTGTGTTACATATGTCTATAATAGTACATAACAGTATACTCTATAATTCAACACCAAAACTCTCATTTATGATTCCAATCATAGTAATTTACTATCGCCAAGGGATGAGTTAACATCTGCCGATCGTGATCGGCCTCTCGTTTAAAGACATATTATGAACTTGTTCGGGTGCGTGAAACTGATCAGTTTAGACCAGGCTCTATGCCAACTGAAGGAATGTACCATTCTACTAACATCGCCGAAAATCTGAAGCAAATCGACTGTACCACTCCATAGAAAACATCGTCTGAACTACGCTCAAATTTAAATATTTACCACTCGATTCGGGAAGCATCTATCGACGATAAACTAACGAAAATTATTTCGTCATCGAGAGTCACTGAATTTAATTTATATATAATAACGATGGTGTGTGTTGTTGTATTTGTAAAAATTACTACTTTGAACAGATTATTCTCCATTTATATCTGATCACCCTACCGATGTGTTTCACATCACTTTAAGTCCCCGCGCCATTTACAAACATCGAAGACTGCTATCTAACTGGTCTATCCGTTGTCATTCTTACTGCGTATATGCATGCTTGACTAAAATTACCAGTACTTTGTAATTGAATTTCTTTTATTCTGTGTGGAAAAAGCTCTTGGATCTTGGTGTATGGGCTATAAATATATGTAAAAAAAAATCAGAATTTCAGTTGCAGACCATGAGCACACCTTTAGTACTTATATTTTTATACTATACACTCGTGATATTTTATCTGAAGACAATGAGAAGGGGCTTTGTTTTTCATGATTCAGATCTAAAAGTAGAAACTATCTTGTTCTGTGGAACCAGCACCTAATTGACATGTTGTTGATATCTTGCCATTCATATTTTCAGTGGGAGTGGTGATGGTTTCTACTCATCAGGATTTCAAGCTCAACTCGATGGCAACAAACTCTACAATATGAGCATGCCTGAACGTATGTATAAATAAACAACATGATTTATCCATGGTTTGCTACTTCCGTTACCTACATAAAGCACACACCATAAACATTGTTTATCAGATCAACGTAACTTTAATAATAGGTTAGAACTACTTTCATGCCATAATATGCAAAAATTGCAAATCACTGGGGAAACGTCAATGTGTTCTTTCCCTAATTCACTGAAATTGTTACAGTATACGAAAAATGAAACTTTAGAGCCAATCCTAGATTTTTGCCACCCTATTGTGGGAGACATGATTTAGCTTTTGATTTAATTTTTTGCACAGTGTTTGAAAATCAGTATTTATTGCTTAATAATTGTTCATTTTTACCTTGAGTTAGACAACAAAATATAATTTTCTCCATTGCAGACGTAGCTTATGGCAGTGTTATAACATTGAAACAGAGGCGGACAGGAGGGGCTTATCTGCACTCACATTGGCACATCTACCCTGAAGAACATCCACCCAGGCAACAACAGGTAGGGGTTTATCCCTGTTATGATGGGAGTTGTGCTGACACAGCATTAAAGATCCTGTACCAGAGCATTCTCTTATATATGTGAGTCTCCCATTAAAGATCCTTTGCCAGTGTATTCTCATATATTTGTGAGGCTCCCTATGGGAGACTCGCATATATAAAAGAATGCATTGGCATAGGATTTTTGCAAAATTTCAGGAAGCTCCAGTCATGAAAGGGTTTAAATTCAATTAGAAGATAAACATACTGTTGAGCTGGATATTCTGGATTCAATCATGAAAGGGCAATTCCACGACGGAGAATGAAATTTGTGAAAATTTTAAATCTTGAATATTGACTAAAGAGTTTGAAAATCTGATAGTTATGGTATTCAAGTTATTGAAAACAGATTTTCTCTCTGTCATATTCATCATTTTAATGATGAAAGCATACGCCATTATTAACCCACATGTGCTACTAAAATTTATGCCCAAAGTAACCTGTAAGTGATTGAGGGAAAAGTAACAATTATTTTAGATTGGCCTGTAGTATTTCAGTATTTAAATAGGTTGATGCACGCTATAACACATCTTGGGTTTATATTCCTGTGCCTGATGTCCATTTGGGAAAAATTATTTTTTAGAAATCTACGTACTATATGTAATGTCAGTCACGAAAATACTGCCATTGTTGTTATAAAACTATAATGCATGACAATATAATAACCATATCTTAGATACACTCAATATACCTGAGCCTGAATGTCTCTGTTCAAAATAGGCATCATTCGATGTCTAAGTTGACCGCTAGCAAGAGTTAAAATATGTAATGTCAGTCACGCGTAATGTCAGTCACGGCATGTAATGTCAGTCACGTTTTGCAATTTGTTCCTATTCTGGTAGATGACATAAAAATCTTGTAAAAAACATAACAGTAATTGGATTGGTAAACATATGCAGTTGCATATAGGTGCATCTACTACTGGTAAATTTTAATACTGTTCTCATGATGAATGTGAGCACTGAATGTATGAAAAACATACTTTTGGGTCCAAAACTCATCAAATGCTTTCAAACAACACTCAAGAATTCAATTTCTCAACATTTATTTCCAAGAGTGACATCAATTTCATCAATGAGAAAGAGAAAGTAGGTAATTTACCCTTCCTAATTGCATGAATCAGGATGGTTACCATTTGGGCAATGAGCAACTTGATCCCTACAACGAGGCTGAATTAATTCATAGATACAGTGACAACTAGCAATTGTGCATCGTGGTGCACAGCGCATCGAAGCATAAACATTACGATGTGCATTGCAATGTGAACTTCTGCATTGTTACTAGTACAGCCCTAACTACAAGTGGGCTGAAAGTTATCAGCTTGGTTATATATTTGGAAATTCATGTCCCCAGGTATAATGAACAGTGTGCTCAGACTTTTGTTGTGGCCAATGAGTTGTTCTACGAGAAAGTCCACAGTATATTACTATAATTTTTCTTGGGAGGCTGCCATACAATGATGATTCTTATCCACTTATTTATTTATTCAACTTGTATAAATATATCTCACTAAATACTGGTAAACAAACTAGACAGGAAAATTTCAACCTAGATTTGGTGTAAAATTTCCAACTGAAATGTCATGGCATGAAATATTTGTTGAAAATGTTTGCCAAAGTAAGACAACCTATGCAAACCACCTCCCATTTTCCCCAGTCTCCAAACTCTATTGTCTGAAAAACTAGTACAATTGGTGATTGAAAATGTAGAACTAATATTTTATACTTTTTTTTTTCCATAGGTTAATGTTAGGCACAAATTCAGTCACATAATATCAGATACAGACAGATTAGTCTGTCCATAAAAATAATTGAAAAAGGTGTTCATATTAAAGTATTTGAATGTCAAACAAATTAAATTTTAAATCCAGTTACCATGTATCTTGGATAAAATTGTGTAATGTCAGTCACGCTTACATTAGTCAATGTCATGTTCATGTGCTGTATATGGTAATAAAATATATTAAATGCATTTAAACCCCATAAAATATGATTGGTAGGGCAATAATTACTCATTTGGATCGGAAACTGTTGGAAATATTTGATATATTTCATAGCGTAATGTCAGTCACTAAATTAGTGTAATGTCAGTCACGCATAATTTGGACAACAAAAAATATTTCATGTTAGTTCTAAGCTTAAATTTTGCTTTTACATTATCTTGAAATATCTACCACAAAAGATTAACAAAGAAAATCATACGAGTTTCTGTAAATTTAAGACAAATTTAATTTGAAAACAAGTTGGCACTGTGCCTTGATATTTTCATGTAATGTCAGTCACGCTAACATTGAACGATGCCATTTTATCATCGCTTGACTAAACTCAGAATAATGCACATTTTAGGGTGCACCCGGCACAAGCCAACATCACACATAGAAATAAGATTATATATTTATAAATGTTGCTCTATTCATCACAATGAATCTGGAAAAAGTTCTTTGAATGTAATGTCAGTCACGTGGAATTGCCCGAAACAGTTTTTAGCTCAACTTTACTTTGTAAAGTTTGAGCTATTGCCATGGCTTGGTATCCGTCATCCGTGTGTGTGCGTCTGCCAACAATTTCCTTTAGCACGTGCTGCAGGTTGTACCTTTGGTCGGATCATTATGAAATTTGTCACATCTGTTGACATTGACATGTAGATGGGAAAGAGTCATTTTGGGGTCATTTGGCAAAAAAAACATGGCTGCCAGTGGCCATCTTGGATTTCAAAATTCAATCCATTAGCATGGGCTATGGGCTGCAGTGTTCGTCTGATCATCATGAAATTTGTAGATGGGAATGAGTCAATTTGGGTCATTCAGCCAAAAAACATGGCCACCAGCAGCCATCTTGGAATTTACTCGTTGCATGACTAAATCCTTTGGCACGGGCTACATGTTGTACCTTTGGTCGGATCATCATGAAATTTGTCATGGTTGTTAATATTGACATGTAGATGGGAACTAGTCATGTTAGGGTCATTCAGCCATAAAACATGTACCTTTGGTCTGATCATCATGAAATTTGTCGTTAATATTGACATGCAGATGGGAACGTTTCATTTTGGGGTCATTCGGCCATAAAACATGGCCGCCAGCAGCCATCTTGGATTTTACTCTTTGCATGACTAAATCCTTTGGTACAGGCTACAGGTCGTACATTTGGTCGGATCATCATGAAATTTGTCATGGCTGTTAACATTGACATGTCATTTTGGGATCATTCAGCCATAAAACATGTCCGCTGGCAGCCATCTTGGTGTTTACTCTTTGGCAGACCCTACAGTCCACATCCCTCATCTGATCATTACCAAACTTCATATTAATCTTGATATTATTGATCTACTAGATGGAAGCTATCAAATGTTGTTGAATTTCATTGGAAATATTGCCGCCAGAAACCATCTTGGATTTTACCTTATATATATCTTTTCATGTTGATAATCTAGTATTACTTAGACATTTCAACTTTCCTCATTCCTAATCTCTCCATTGACTGTAACAGATGAAATTATTCCCTTTCCATGTTGAGCTAGAGTGTCTTGTCTGTGAGTTCACAAACTGTTTTCAGGCTTTATCACTGAATATCCAATGAAATAGGGTACATTTAATATTATCACCGTTGTTATTTAATTCTCCAAAAATTAAATAGAAACTGCATAAAAAGCACTATTTATCAGTATTACATGCCATGAAGTTATATCTCCTTTTTCAGTTCATCAAATCCTCCGGGGTCATTCCATAGGGCTGCATGATAATGTATTTGATGTGCATTGTCAACATACTATATTGAAAACATTTAATATATCCTTCCGCCATCCGCAACTCATTCGATAGAAGATTCTCGATTAAGATGAGCGTTGTGTTCTGTCTATTTCATCTGTATTCTTCACGGGGCTTATAGAAAGACCCCGGAAATATCCATACACAGAGATGTTTAAGGGGTATCGGCTCGTAGGCACCAAAATGCAAAGCCTGACCCATATGTCTCACTTTTATGCAGGTCACCACATACAGCCACAAAGATGATAACAATCTGTGGAGAATCAAGGCAGCCAGTTTGAAAACCAACTCGACTGTTGAAAACAAAACAGAGCTGGTTCGGTCGGGAGACCTCGTCAGGTTGGAGCATATTCCGTAAGTTTATATCTGCTGCTTAAAATATCCAGATACTTCATCGCAATTGCAGACATATGATGTTAGAACTTTGAAGGTAATCTCCAGACATGAGATGGCGAAAATATAGCATGGAGAAATCTTTGGATAACATTAGATGGATGTTTATCAGGTGTGTAAGAAACACAGAATCATACTTGTGTGAACCATACTTGTGCGTTATTAGACTGCAAGTTATGGTACTCTTAAGATTGTGAAAGGATAACATACTATTTTCTCTTGTAGCCATAATTCATTTGGCTTTGAAGTCGAAAAAGGGATTTCACAAAAGAATTGTACCTATATTGTGGGTTTTTATGTGTACCCATACCATAGTATGGTACAATAGTGTCGACATCCGGATTGATCACTTGATGTTTGTCCGTCCATCCCCCTTTTTCAAAACAAAAAACAAAATTAGATTGAACTACTTACTCAATTTAAGAAAAACAAATTATTTTAAAAAAACAACAATTTGAACTTCAATTTTTTGTTTTAATGATACTCATTTAAACATCTCTGAAACCACCAAGCTGATTAATCTGACTTGGTGTGAAGGGGCCTTGGATGGTAGGTATTCATATTGTTAAAATGTGACCGACCTGTCAAAAAGAACCAGAGCTGGTGTCACACTTTCCATGTGACCCTCCCACCGTCTCCTCACCCCTGTTCCCCTACCCTCCCATCCTCCTCCCTACCCTTCTTCCTCCTCCTACCCCCACCTCAAATCCTTGTCAAAGTTATACTATTTCTCCTTCTTGCTTTGAGAACAATACCCACAATTAATTACCTGACCAAATGCTATGTCAGATTTGATGTTATCTGATTTTTGAATAAACAAAAGTTCTACAGAGCATGGATACTATTGTTTGTCTAAGGGTGTTTTGTTAACAACTCCAACACTTAGCCAGGTGAATTTATTTAACTAGAACAATGGAGCTCTACTTTAGCCTGCAGGCCCTTTTGGATGCTTGGACTTGCATTGGATCAAACAGTGCCAAGATAGGAGATTTAACCCCTTTTACCCATTCCATGTCTTTTAACTTTTTCCATTATTAAGTAACTATATTATTTTGATATGTCACTTGGCCATTTGCAACAACATAAATAGAACTGCTTACACTATGATAGTTGTGACAGGCTTTATAGATGTTATATTAACCCTTCTCTTTTTACCCATAAATTCCAATTAACCCTTCTCTTTTGACCCATGAATTATAATAATTTGTGTTATTGTGTACATGGGTGTGTACTACTTTAGTACATAACAGTATACTCTATAATTCCACATCAAAACTCTACATTATGATTTCGATCAAAGCAATTTACTATCATCAAGGGACGGTTAAACATCTGCCTATTATGATAGGCCTCTCGTTATAATATCTCTTAATTTTTTTCGAATAATTATTATTTTCAGTACCGAGAGAAACCTCCACACTCACAGAGAGCCAGCTCCACTCACCAAAAATCAGTACCAGGTTTCGTGCTATGGTGTGGTAGGTCTCATCTTCTATGATAATTTTCTTAGCAACTCCATCTGCTATTAGTTCAAGGTTTGTACGATTCTTGGAAATCCGGGAAAAGTCATGGAAAATGAAAATTCAATTTCCAGGCCTGAAAAGAAGGGGTATTTTTATCTAGGCCTAAGAAAAGTCATGGAAAATCCATAAACTAATAAAAATCCCGACATTAGCACATTTTGTCAATGAAAACTTGAGGCATTCTTAAATTTCCCTATGTCCATCATATCCGGTACCATGAGCGACCCTGATTCAAATCAATGGAAACACAAAATCTTTAGGTGGTTGAAATCGCTGTTACGTCTACTACCCAAAATTTTCACAAAGCCAAAATGTCATGACTTATCTCCCCTTGAATGGTGATGACACATATGGAGGTAACTGTAATGTCATCCATATATGAGTGTGTTGTGTTACACTTCGATATCAGTTTTCTGAACTCAAGAGGTCATGTGGTTATTAAATTATCTTCGATGACTGTGACCACCATTGATTACGGTGTACACTAAATTGTTCAATGACTAGATTTTTCCAAAAATGGTTGAAGAAAATTCTATTTTGTTAATGAGTTTTAATCTTAGTCAACAATCTCCTTTCCAAACATATAATGAATTTGTCGTAAAATTGGGAGCATAATTTGTGGGCATAGAATGTTTGATTATAATCATACTTATCCAGGGTTTCCGCTAGGGGGTAGGGGAATGGGGCCTGTAGCCATCAAGGGGAAAAATCCAGGTAGAAGTAACCTGTTTTACTTTCAGCACTGGTTGAATTACTTTCGTTATATCGGCCAATAGAATCATGTGAGAGTAGAAATGGCAGATTTTTTTGTTCCATTTCTGCCCAAGTGCCAAGCTATCAAACCTTATACACGTACCTGTAACTTTAAAACTAGTAAATTTATTAGATATAAATTAATTTACGAAGTACATGTACAGAACACCAGTAATTTGGATCCTGAGTTAAACATGCTCGTTAATGTTAAAAGACTCACTGTTGAAGACCCAGCAGATATTTTGGATGCATAACGTAATCGGAATATGTTAAGGCTGATTACATATCTGGCCGACGAGTATTCATTGTGGGCAGTGGTAAGATGCCTTGATGTCCAGTGCGGCTACTCCCACATTTTTCTCTCGCTCTATTACAAAGTGAATGGTATATTTTGCAGTATAAAACATGACAGGTTTGATTAAAATACTGTTCTTTTGCATAACATAACCGGGTACTAACCGCAATGTAACTAACCAGCCTCAAAGGCATAGCTTCTAGTGATGTCAGCTCCGATCACTTCATGTTTCAATTTATCAACGCGTTTAGAGTGTGTACACTCACAAGATATCAAATAAGTTCACCTTTTAAAAATCCTTAGTACTATTCCAACAAAATTCAGAAGTTTTAAACATCTTTATACCTTTATAGACATGCAGTATGTCCTGGGGTATGGCAGGAGGGGAAAACTTGGTGAGGAGAAAGGGCCGTCAAGGGGACCCCCTGCCGGTATAGCGGAAACCCTGACTTATCTGTTATTGACTGAGGAACCCCCTTTGCTTTGCAGGACCCTACCAGTACCGATGGTGTTTTGAGATCTATTTTTCTGTACTAAACATTTTATTTTAGAATGGCACAGGTGATGCCAATGATATATGGATTGTTGAGGTTGCCGGTGCCCCACTTGGAACCCCTGTAAAAACAGTGAAATCCACACTAAAAGTCATACATTACCACGTTAGGTGTGCGCTCCAATCACATGAGAAGAAACTGCCAAAATGGTGAGTAAATAAGGTTATTTAAAGACATATTGTAAGAGAGTATACATGCACCTTTCCCACTGGAAGAATTAGCCTGCAACTAATATTACTGAAAGCGCAGTCTGAACTGCACACAAATGTAAATATTTACTTTAACCCTTTCATGACGGGAGATGTGCTGGTGCAGTATTAAAGATCCTGAGCCAGTGCATTCTCTTATAAATGCGAGTCTCCCATAAGGAGCCTCTCATATATACAAGAATGTACTGGCTTACAAGGTCAAGGTAAATATTGCTAAGACAATATATTCTCTTAAAAATGCATGGGTCCCTATGGGAGACTCACATATATAAGAGAATGCATTGGCACAGGGTTTTCGAAAAATCGTAGGAAGCTCCAGTCATGAAAAGGAAATTTCAGTCTTTCAATTTTTAGGCTTACAATTTGCTTGTGAACCTTAATTAGTGCACCTGGATTTGAAAATTATGGAGCAAAATCTGTGCGGCATGTGCTCTTGAACATTATAGTTCATACAGAAGTTTATTTCCCATAGGTACACCTAAGTAAAATAGAGAATCCAAATTCAGATGCACAATTTACTGTGCACAACATTTTTCAAAGTCGAAGGACTGAATTTTCCTGACAAATGAATGCCAACAATTCTGCCAAATAAAGCTGTTGCATAAAATTCATATAAAATAAAGACTTGTGGTGCTAATTAGGGTATAACATTTATGAAAATGACTGCTGTATGTTCTATTCCCATTCGGTCACCCCAGCTGAATGAGAACTTCACTTTGAAAAAAATCAAGAGCTTTATTTCATTTAGCCCTTTCATTATTAAATTCGAATTTTCCATTTTGTTATAAAAGTATACAAGGGTACTTACATAATACAAGTTCACTAGACATTGGATTCCTAATCAGTCATTTAGAGGGACTTTCAATTTAAAAAGTGAACTACTCTAGTCATGTATCAACAAAATCTGTCTAATTACCCTTACATATTCGTCAGTTTTTCTGTGGAGCAAATCAAAAAAAACTGTGTTAACCCTTTGAGTGCCAAGTCCGATTTTTGTATCAACCCATATACCCTGTGCCAATGCATTCTCTTATATATGCGAGTCGACCATAGGTCGCCTCGCATATATAAGAGAATGCATTGGCCTAACAATTACTTCTTTTTTTCTTTTTTTTACAATTTTAATAATTTATTCTTATATTCTTTAACAGACTTATTTTGTAGGTTTAGGGCCGATGAGATCGGCCCCTGACACTCAAAGGGTTAAATTAGATTTTGTATGTTACTTTTTAACTGGAGGTTTGGAACCTTGAATACATCTTTAACATCCCCTACTTTCAGGGGTTGGGAGCAATTGGAGGTGACATGTAACCCCAGCATCAGAGACAAGAAGGCACAGTGGAGCATTGAGGAGGTCATGGATTATAGATGTGAGTTGATTAAAAGCACACCAATAGGGCCCTGCGAATCTTCACTTCTCCACAGATTCGAAGTTCCATATCATATCGAGAGGCCGATATCTAATGGAATCTTGATTCTCAAATCAGCTAGCCACTGGTGCATAGCATATGTCCATCGCAAGTTCATTATAATATAAAGCATTGGGAAATTTCAGTGTGAATTTTGAAAGAAAATATTATCACATGCGCAATGCTGATTTTATAATTTATATATATTCCAATTAAGTTTTAGTACTTAACTAAAATATTTCAGGAAATCTTTATGTATAAAAGAATTATGCAGTTTGCAGAATGTAGTTAATCGTTAATCTTGATGAGAGTTAAAATCAGACAGACAGATTTGTGGTGTGATCATGTGACAATAATTAGATTAATAGGGAAAATACAGGTCTATATCTGTCTGATAGCACAATTAATCAGTTTGGACAATTTTCTCCTGTGAGTTTTTTGACAATTCCTAGGTGAACCAATCTCTGATAATTTAAGGCAATACACATGTTGAGACAAACATCGCGGATGCATATTTCATCATCAACCTATATAATATTCACAAACATGTTTCAATGATAAAGACAAATTGGATATTCAAAAATATTCAAATTGGGTTGTCCGAATCGGTGTCAACACCAAATCACACCGGCGATATCAACATTGAATTGAATCTCAAATATTAGCAGCGCCCAAACATCAAACACTGTTGTTTCGCAATTTTTCCATTAATTCACCTGTGTTTCAATGCCTTTATGATAAACAGTAATGCCCTAAGTAATCGACTCCTTAACCACAGCAGAATTATGGGTAACTTTTCAGGATTTAGGCGGAAATATGGCTTGTTGCCATTCATCGGAAAGCTCTCGGCATTACTGTACTGCTTCAAAAAATCGCATTCCTGCAACAACATAAATTCATATAGGGCCAAATAAAAACAAATCTGTATCTCCGTCAAATATATCTTGGACACTGAATGAACTAATGGTTATATATTTCTTGCTTGCAAGATCATAGAAGTCGTTTTAAAAATCGGTACAAAGTACCTACAGAACGCGCACTTGTCAAACATTCCACTTATACCTCTGGACCAATCGTGTGAGTCCTTTCGCTATAGAAGTGATTGACAGGTAAGATATCGATCTTTTTATTTCTTCTAGGTCGCAAGATAAGTCGCATCTTTCATCTGTTCATTTTTAATGAACGTTCTCTTTACGATATTGCGAACGACACCGCGCTGTTTCCTAATTTTGTGCACTACGCACGTGTTTTCCAATTTTCGGAATTCGGTTTTACAATTGTTCAACAATCTTTTATTCTACAATACTGTCTTATTAATGACAGTGGTCCGTGGGTGGATAATTTCATTAACAAATATTTCAATTTTGTTTTGTTTACGAGAATCACTTCAAACAAATATCGTTTTTTGCGTAAAACAATAAACCGATGCTTTTTCGAGTCATTCGGGTTCTCGTCGGGATTTTTTAACACTGCACCGGATGCAATATTGTGTTGGCGTCTACACTAAGCTCCAGTTTGGAGTTTGGTCCCTGACAAAATCCTATCCAAATGTATTGGAAGTAATAATTTACAATATTTTACATTACAATATTTTCCAATAATTTTCCTCACGGATGCTAGATAAAATAGCCACAGTGTGGCTTGCCTCTTCTCTCTACATTGAACATAAGTCTCAATGCTTTTACGATGAAAACTTCGTAATGTTTTTTCCCTCCGACAGGTAGGGGTGCCACGATTAATCGTATAATCGATGAAACGTTGATACAGCCGATATTCAATTACCATTTTCGGCGGCGATTACTCTGTGTTCTTTATTTCGGATGTCGAAAAGTACCGGACATATTTTTGTTTTGTTTTACAGTTTAATATCCAACGGACAGGTTAACGATCGTTGATCGTGCAAAGATAATTGCAACGCATTGTGCTCATTACTCATTACTGGCTTTCCTTCCCACGAGACAGTAGCGTTTGCACTCGCAATTTTCTATTCACAGGTGTTCACCATTTGCACTCGTCCACCTGGTCACAATGTTGGTGGTCACTGTAATCGTTGGATCAATATTAGAACATTTCCCATCTCCATTAATTTATGGGCATGTGAAAGTGTCACTGGACTTGGGTATATCACACAATGACCTTTGATTTGAGATAACCCCAACTTACAATTATATTACCGGTGCAATTACACCTATCTAAACAAAAACAAAAACTGTATTTTTGTCATGGGAAGGACTGTCTCGGTTGTTTCTGATACAAATTATGCACATGCGAATATTATGCACTACTTCCACTGTCCTTGCTATTAGATACGCTTCATCGATTCTAATCTCTTATTGAATATCGATTATCAAGATCAATGATCGTGGCACCTCTACTGACGTGGCACCTTCTCTTGCTTCCTCTATTAACTTGGAGCCTCCGCTGGAGTCGGTTGCTGGACATGCCTCCTCCCTCTGGGTCGCGACCTCCTGAGCCACAGCAGAGAAGGGCAGCGATGGTGGTCCAAGCGCAGCTACCACTGGTCCTGCCTCCGGTGCGTCTGGGTTCGTTCCATCGCTGCACCAGCCGACCACTTGCCATAGCTACCACAACATCGGTGGTCCGTAAAAGCTCGCAAGCCCCGGCGCTTTCAACACATTGCCTGCCTAGCAGTTCAATGTGTCACCTGCCACTGTTTCCACTCCAGGGGATTTTACCGCACGGGTTCTGACCTGTCCTCCATTCTTCAAGTCTTTTCCGGCATCCGTCTCTCCTGGTTTTGGGTGGGCATGTATCCCTATTATTCACCTGTGTTCTTTCCTCCACCAGTGTGGCCTTGCTTCATATGGTTTCTGGCCTCTTTTGGGCTCCTAGGCCAGAACTTAGACTTAGTTTCCTTTCCGAGGCTCCGGAATTTTTGCCTCGTCAAACCAGGTGACCTGGTCGGGATACTTGCCCCTTTTCCCCATCTCCTGGACGGACAGTGCTGTTCAGAGACGAGGACATGCTGTCACAACATCCCCTGGATTTGGCAGCGTTTGAGTTCGCCATGCCCATCCGAGAGTGCCTTCCATGAGGGTTATTTCGATGGGTCAGTCCTTCGGTCTTAGGATAAAAATTGCGCACAATTTTTGCATGCATTACCAGCATGATACTAACAGCACAGAAAAAGGAAGAACAAACATGGCCCTTCTCTTGCTTCCTCCATTAACTTGGAGCCTCCGCTGGAGTCGGTTGCTGGACATGCCTCCTCCTTATTGGTCGCGGCCTCCTGAACCATCAGCAGAGAAGTACGCCTGTTTACCACAACCGAAGGACTGGATGGGGCCCACATATCAAAAACAAACACCAACGTGTGGCGATTTTCCTCTGCCAACTCAATACAGCCTGCGCTGCAGGCTCAGAGTCTGTTAGTGGTCATGCCTCCTCTATTTGTAGTCGCGGCTTCCACAACCTCAGAGACGGGCAACCATGAATTTTCCTCTGTCAACTCGGTACAACCTGTGCTGCAGGCTCGGTGTCTGTTGGTGGTCATGCCTCCTCTATTTGTAGTCGCAGCTTCCACAACCTTCGCAGCTACGAGCAGCGATGGATGTTCTGCAGCAGCTACCGCTGGTCCTGTCTCAGTCCATCCAGGTTCATGCTGTCACGGCACATAGCGGTTTTTCCGAACCCTTTCTTGCATTGGCTACCTCATTGTTCCTTGTCGCTGACAAGTTGCATTCATTCGACTGAGTGTTTTGTACAATATTACCTCCGTTCTTTGTACTTTGAGGTTTCCTCTGTCAGTCTGCTTTCTGCCATATCACATTGCTCTGGCTATGTGCCGCAATCAGGAATTGCTCCTGAATAAGTTTATTTCGCCTCCATTCTCACCTCCCTTCTTATCTCGTCGGGGTATTCCAGGTGTTGTTGAGACCAGTCTTTATAGTTTCTGGCCTTCAAATCTGTTAGAATTTTATTCAACAATTAGGCCGCTTTTATGAGACAAACCTAGACGTATTATGGACTTGATCGTGTGTGTGAACCTGATAAGTTAGTATGCGGGTGCTATATCACACAGGGGACTTTAGCATTCTACTCACTTAGCCGAACATATCATGAATATCGACCGTTCAACTCCATAGACACTATCATCTGAACTACGCTCATTTTAAATTTTTACTTCTAGATTCGGGATGCATCTTTCAGTGACCACCTAACACAACAGGATTTCATCATATAGCGTCTCGGCATTTCATTGGTGTCTAGGCATCCTGTATGTAGTCCATTTTATTATAGTATTTGTCACAGCACCGACTTTGACCACGAATATTTTCCAATTCTATGTTATCACTCTGGCAGAGTGTTTCACATCACTTGACAGGCGTGATTCTAATTCTAATCCGATTTAGCGATCACCGATCTAACTTTATTTGCGACATTTAACAATTATTGCCGCATGCTCATCGGTTCTTGATAATACCAGTTGTCGTGTTATCACAGTTTGTGTAACTTTCTGCTAACCTACGGTATGGGTTCCCTATACCACCACCTGACGAACGATAACTAAGTTCCACATTATTTTGAAACCATGCAGGCCTGTTCATTGCATCACATATTGGCCGTATGATCAGACAGTGTTCCATTAGCGGTATCAGTTCCTCTCCTTGGTTGACTGTACACTTCAATTTCCAGTTACTTGGCTTGGTGTACCGGAGGCAGGCACTCTTTCCGTCTTGGTCCCCTCCCTTAGGTGTATGTTTTTTCTTTCCATGGACATTATTCCCAGTGCTCTGGACATAATCAGCTCAACTCCATCATGTTTTCCTGGTGTATCCCTGGCCCCCCCATTGCATTGGATGGCAAACATTCTCACAAACCAGTGACACCAATGTCGTATCTCCAGCGATCTTCACAATTATTCGTGCTACAAGGTCGTATGTCCAATATCAGCCAATCGGATTCTTCAGGTTGTCCACGTGACTTCTGTTTCGTGTTTGTAAATTATCAAATGTGTGCTATATTGTCGTATCTCCATGTTAGTCACGTGATCATTTGGTGATTTAAATTTTGTGATTGTTCCACAAATTTCTGTGTGATGATGCACATGACTGAATATTCATAATGTAGAATAGGCACTTTTTAGTTCATAGACACATGCGATTGCCACCATATTTAGCTTAATCTGGATTTATTAGCATAACTTCCTTATAGCACGGAAACCAATCGTCATTGGCGTACGCAAAAATGTCGTATATCCAAACAAGTCATCGTTTTTTAAAAGAAAACGAGGGAGTAAACAGAAAAAATAAGTGGTTCAATGGACAGCTAATGCCAGTTTTCATTGGGATAAATACAACAATACGTCATGCTTTGTCAACATTATGAGAAATGTTGACTGAAAACTTCAACCTCCATTTTCTTGGAAAGTTGAAAATGTGAGTTACGACATTATAGTTCTCACGCAACGACATGTCTACCAAGAAATCTTTTTGGTACAGGATGCAGGTCTTTTCTGCTTCAGCAGGTGGGTTTCATGGACATAGTCGGATTATCTGCCTCGTGGCCTCCTCCTCTTCAAGAATTCTAATTATAACCATTAGTTCATTCAGTGTCCAAGATATATTTGACGGAGATATAATATTTTTTTACCCAAAATATGTATCTCCTATAATAAATATCTTGGACACTGAACACAGTAAGGGCCCTCCCAGTTGGGATCAACATTCCCGCCCACGCGCACTCGGTCAAACGCATCAAACACACAGGAGGAAGAAATTAAAAAGATCGATATCTTACCTGTCAATCGCTTCTATAGCGCAAGGACTCACACGATTGGTCCAGAGGTATAAGTGGAATGTTTGACAAGTGTGCGTACTGTAGGTACTTCGTACCGATTTTAAAACGACTTCTATGATCTTGCAAGCAAGAAATATATAACCATTAGTTCATTCAGTGTCCAAGATATTTATTATAGGAGATACATATTTTGGGTAAAAAAATATTATTTCTTTGGCGATCATTCACTGAATTTTGAGGGCAGACCTCAAAATATGGTGCTGGTCATTTGCAGAATGAGGTCCCCAGAGGGTGAATTTAGTGGTGCTGCTAGACACAGATTTAAGTTTACAGATGGTGACGATGGTGAATGGTACCTCGATTATGCATTGTGTCATCTGCCAATTTGGGGATATATAGAAACTAAATTTAAAAAAAAGGTAATCTTTCTAAAGAAGTTACTAAAGAAACTAAAAAACTTGTGGAAAACTTATCAATAGAAAAGATAGGTAAAGCATATCTATTTACACCATTTTACTTCATACCGGTAATGACTTCTGTTATTGTTTCCAGTGCCAAATGTCAGCTTTGATGTTTACAGTCCCAGTTTGCTGGAGAAATTTATAGAGAGTCATGCTGTGATGACCCAGGTAATTTATATATACCGGTAGTTGTTGCCCTCAGTGTTTCATTTTTGTCATATCATGTTTATTTTATCCACTAATTGTGGTGTGGTGACAGCTAAAGGTGAAATAATCACTTCAATTGAATTCTCAATGCTTAATATTTAAAAAATAAACATGCCATGTATTTATTGTCCCCTGAAAATTTCGGAGGTTTATTGTAATCAGCCGCATCCATCCGTCAGTCCCTCTGTGTGTCCATCCCATTCCTTGTCCAGACATTAACTTGAGCAATATTTCATTTGTGGTTCACTTTAGCAATATTCAAATGAATCTCTTGATATTTGGTGTGCGGTTCATCTTTGAGAACATTCATATCATCTTCAGGTTGGTGTAATGTTTTGCCAGAATTTGACTTCTTTATTCTTAAATAAAGCTAACGTCCCAAAATGATACGTTTCTTTTGTAATTTGACTGAAAATGATTTTGTCGAAGTCATAGTGACCGATATGCAGATTTTGGTTTCAGAAATCCACTCTTGATAGTCATGTTTTTGTATGTGTACCCATAACATGCATGGTACAGATAATGCCGCTGTCTGGATCAACCATCCTTCTTCGTCTGTCCATCTGTATATCTGATAGATTTTGACAAATCCAAACAAGCCTTGCAACCAGTTTTATGCAAAGTCTTATTACAATTGTAATTATTAAATCACAAGTGTTAATTCTGTATCCTCATTTGTTCCACATTTGTGGTGTCTCTTTTTGCTTTTCTATTTGTATGTATTCCATCATCTATCTCTGCTTCTTCTTGATAAATCTGGTTCTGATGTCATGAAGCCTGAGAAATGTGCAATAACTATCTTGACATTTTTCAGGGTAATAGCGGTTTGAAGCCAAAAGAAGGGGAAACAACATCCCAGCCATGGCAATGGCCTATCAACTATAGGGTAATATATTTTTTTTTATTTACATAGCTGTTGGTTGTAATATGAATATGTTGTTCTTACATCTTACAACACTCAATATGTTTGATCACAAGCTTAACTGCTTACACATTCAAATAACCAGAGCAAAACTATCGGCGTTACATATATTTCTTTTACTCTAGCAGTTGAGCCCAACCATGGCATTGTTCTAGAATGTTGACCAGCTACCTTACATGGGGCTTAAATCTGACGAGAATCATAATCGTGTTTGTTAGTTTTTTCTCATAAAAAGAAGCTGATTCGCTGTAGAAATGTTATATTTTGATTCTTGCAAAATGTTATGGATTTTAAAGGCTGCACTCTGCTGCACTTATTTAGTTTGCGCAGTACTATTTTTTGCTCACTTTTGAATTGACGCACTTTTAATTCATGAAGTATTGTATCTGATGACAGTTTCAATTCTTAATCATTCCTGAATGTAGACCATTACGATGTATAATTTTACAGCGAGATTACGATAACTATTAATTATTTGGGTGTAATGATAGGTATTTCTACTATTGTTGGATTTAAATAATTATGACATTATCAGGCCTGAGAATAAGGTGCCAGACATTTGCAGAATGAGGTCCCCATAGGATGAATTTAGTGGCGTTACCCCGCACAGCAGGCTAGCATCACTAAATTCAATCATCTGGGGATCTCATTCTGCTTAGACCTTCTCTTCTCTTATGGAAAGTATCTTTATTATCAAATTAACAAGTTTTTTAGTTTCTTAGAAAGCTTCTTTTTCTTTTTTAGTTTCGTTTCGCTATATCCCCAAATTGGCTGATTACACATTGCATAGTTGAGGTGCCCAATGGGTGCACATCATAATATTCACCATCTGGGAACTTAAATCTGAGTCTAGGTCTCACATATCAGATGATGCCTAAGCAGAATGTGGTCCCCAGAGGGTGAATTTAGTGATGCTAGCACAGCGGGCTAGTATAACTAAATTCACCCTCTGGTGGCCTTATTCCCCAAATGTCCGGCACCATATTCTCAGGTCTGGGCATTATTGACATGAAGATAAAATAAACAACACCATGTAATTACATGAACAGTTATCAAGTAGGTCATTTTTGTGTAATATTTACAATTTACAGGGACAGGTGTTTTCCGGTGGATACCATAGAATATACCTGCTGGGGAATCCTGTTCTCTTTTGGACATGTTTAGGCTGTGTACTAGTATTCCCACTTATATTCCTCATATACCAGTTCAAGCTGCAACGAGGACTCATGCTCAATCCCATCGCCAAAGGTATGGATAGCTAACATGACAATTTATTCCCTATTTGGTTCCTCCTTTGGATGTTCATTGATATGAATAGCTGAGGCAATACTTAACCCTTTCATGATGGGAGCAGTGCTGGTGCAGCATTAAAGATCCTGTGCCAGTGCATTATCTCATATATGTGAGTCTCCCATATATGCATAGGGAGCCTCACATATATAAGAGAATATACTGGCTTACAAGGCCACTGTAAATATTGTTAGGCCAATGTATTCTCCTATGGGAGACATGCATTGGCAAAGGGTTTTCACAAAATTTCAGGAAGCTCCAGTCATAGAATGGTTAAAGAATGACCTGTGTCGTAGCCTGCAAATAGTAATAATAATAATAATATTTAGCATTTATATAGCGCTTCATCCCTGGTGTAGCTCGAAGCTCTTGATAGTCTGTCTCTCATTACAGATTGAGGTCCCTAGAGGGTGAATTTAGTGACACTATCCCGCACGGCAGGATAGCGTCATCAAATTCGCCCTCTGGGGACCTCATTCTACTTCTGCTCATTTAGGTCTGCAAATGACAGACAGACTGTTTGCAGGCTTACCTTGTCCTAATATAATTACACAGTTTAAAGCCATAGTGCCGAATCAGAAACTTATAAATCGCTTTGGAATTTATATACTGTTTGTGATTACACACAACCCCTTTAACCCTTGTATTACTGTAGCAGCTGAGTGTAGTTTACTAAAATTTTGCGAAAACCATGTGCCAATGCATTTTCTTATATATGTGAGTCTCCCTGTGGGAGACTCGTATATATAAGAGAATGCACTGACACAGGATCTTTAATGCTGCACCAGCGCGGCTCCCGTCATGAATAGTGTAATTATATGAGGAAATCCAGATTATATCTCTGTGAAAATTATCAACCTAACAAGCATTGCTAGGGCATTGAAAAATACGCCCTTTAGCCATTTTGAATTGTACTTCCGCAAATTACAATAACAATTTGAGCTTACAAAGAATATCGGGCATATCCCTAATTTAATGCCAAATTGGAGTCAATTTTAAGTCGAAAAAGGGCCGTAACTCATGTAAAAAGAATTGGATGAACTCGGCCTGTATTTATACCTCAGATATACACATACCAACTTTAGTTCAGATCAAATAATCCAAACTGGAGTTATCGGTCAGAAACCAGAAATATTAATGGACGGACAGACACATGGACAGACTGATTACATAATACAACTTTTTTTTCAAAAGGGCATATAAAAATGCATTTTGAGTTGAAAATATCATTAAATATTGTGAACTATATGGTGACTTTACTACAACATCACGTGATGTCGTGATGAAATTCCTTCACTCAATTTTCACTTCCGCCCGAATGTAATTCTCCTATTTAAATACATTAGCATTTTGGAAATCAATGGGAAAATACTAGAGAAAATGAAGTGGATGTAATTTTAAGTTATATTGGGGTTTTTTGTGATTATAAAGCATCAATACAATATTTGTCATCCTGTTTATTTTTTCTCTGTACTTGTCCATGTTAACACATTCCATTTCACAGATTTCACCTATCCAGACAAAAAAGTTTATAAATATTGCATTTTTTTTTACCATTAAGTGTCAGAAAATTTAAATTCTGTCACAAAAGCACCCCCCCCCCCCAATTTGTGTCATTAACCCTTTCTATACTAAATGGATTTTCCCACTCAAATATATTGGAATGGTCTATTATTCATTTGGAGGAGTTTTCAGGAAAAATAAACAGTTGACAGATAATACAAGTGCAGAATAATTCCCTTTTTTTGGATGGAAAATATAATAGAAATTGAAGTGGATGTGATTATAAATAGTGCACCGGACCGAGATTGAAATTATATTATGGTAGCATATCTCACTATTAGAGTCTCATACAGATTCAACCATTTAAGCCTTGAAATAATGTGTCTGACATCTGCTTAATGAGGTCCCAGAGGGTGAATTTAGTGAAGCAACCCTGCACAGTAGGCTCGCATCACCAAACTCACCCTCTGGGAACCTCATTCTGCTTAGGCCATGTCTTCTGGGAAGTATCTATAGTTTCAAATTAACATTGTTTTTTAAGGACAACCAGCTGGGCGCAGCCCAGCCGCGCATATGTTGTGCAGCAACATATGCGCTGGTCGTCCTTATTAGCTCAACTTTACTTTGTAAAGTTTGAGCTATTGCCATGGCTTGGTATCCGTCGTGTGTGTGTGTGTGTGTGCGTGTGTGCATGATGCGTCAACAATTTCCTTTAGCACGGGCTACAGTTCGTACCTTTGGTCCGATTATTATGAAATTTGTCATGGATGTTGACATTGACATGTAGATGGGAACGAGTCATTTTGGGGTCATTCGGGAAAAAAACATGGCCGCCAGTGGCCATCTTGGATTTCAAAATTCAATCCATTAGCACGGGCTACAGGCCGTACCGTTTGTCTTATTGTCATGAAATATGTCATGGATGTTAATATTGACATGTAGATGGGAACGAGTAATTTTGGGGTCATTTGGCCAAAAAAAATGGCCGCCGGCAGCCATCTTAGATTTTACTCTTTGCATGACTAAATCCTTTGACACGGGCTACAGGTCGTACCTTTGGTCAGATCATCATAAAATTTGTCATGGATGTTAACAATGACATGTAGATGGGAACGAGTCTTTTTTGGGTCATTCGGGCAAAAAACATGGCCGCCAGCAGCCATCTTTGATTTTACTCTTTGTATGACTAAATCCTTTAGCACGGGCTACAGGTCGTACCTTTAGTCTGATCATCATGAAATTTGTAATGGCTGTTGAAATTAGAATGTAGATGGGAACGAGTCATTTTGGGGTCATTCGGACAAAAAACATGGCCACCAGCAGCCATCTTTGATTTTAAAATTTAATCCATTAGCACAGGCCACAGGTCGTACTGTTCGTCTGATCATCATGAAATTTGTCATGGATGTTAATATTGACATGTAGATGGGAACGAGTAATTTTGGGGTCATTCGGCCAAAAAACATGGCCGCCAGCAGCCATCTTGGATTTTACTCTTTGTATGACTAAATTCTTTAGCACAGGCTACAGGTCGTACCTTTAGTCTGATCATCATAAAATTTGTCATGGATATTAACAATGACATGTAGATGGGAACGAGTCATTTTGGGGTCATTCGGCCGAAAAACATGGCCGCCAGCAGCCATCTTGGATTTTACTCTTTGTATGACTAAATCATTTAGCACGGGCTACAGGTCGTACTTTTAGTCTGATCATCATAAAATTTGTCAAGAATGTTAATATAAATGACATGTAGATGGGAACGAGTCATTTTGGGGTCATTCGGCCAAAAAACATGGCCACCAGAAGCCATCTTGGATTTTACTCTTTGTATGACTAAATCATTTAGCACGGGCTACAGGTCGTACTTTTAGTCTGATCATCATAAAATTTGTCATGAATGTTAATATAAATGACATGTAGATGGGAACGAGTCATTTTGGGGTCATTCGGCCAAAAAACATGGCCACCAGAAGCCATCTTGGATTTTACTCTTTGTATGACTAAATCATTTAGCACGGACTACAGGTTGTACCTTGAGTCTGATCATCATGAAATTTTTTATGGCTGTTGAAATTGTAATGTAGATGGGAACGAGTCATTTTGGGGTCATTCGGATGAAAAACATGGCCGCCAGTGGCCATCTTTGATTTCAAAATTAAATCCATTAGCACAGGCTACAGGTTGTACCTTTAGTCTGATCATCATGAAATTTGTCATGGATGTTAACAATGACATGTAGATGGGAACGAGTCATTTTGAGGTCATTCGGCCAAAAAACATGGCCGCCAGCAGCCATCTTGGATGTTACTCTTTGTATGACTAGATCCTTTAGCACAGGCTACAGGTCGTACCTTTAGTCTGATCATCATAAAATTTGTCATGGATGTTAACAATGACATGTAGATGGAAACAAGTCATTTTGAGGTCATTCGGCCAAAAAACATGGCCGCCAGCAGCCATCTTGGATTTTACTCTTTGTATGACTAAATCATTTAGCACGGGCTACAGGTCGTACTTTTAGTCTGATCATCATAAAATTTGTCCTGGATGTTAACAATGACATGTAGATGGGAACGAGTCATTTTGGGGTCATTCGTCCAAAAAACATGGCCGCCAGTGGCCATCTTTGATTTCAAAATTCAATCCATTAGCACAGGCTACAGGTCGTACCTTTAGTCTGATCATCATAAAATTTTTCATGAATGTTAGCAATGACATGTAGATGGGAACGAGTCATTTTGGGGTCATTTGTCCAAAAAACATGGCCGCCAGCAGCCATCTTGGATTTTACTCTTTGTATTACTAAATTCAATCCATTAGCATGGGCTACAGGTCGTACCTTTAGTCTGATCGTCATAAAATTTGTCATGGATGTTAACGATGACATGTGGATGGGATATAATCATTTTGGGGTCATTCGGCCAAAGACATGGCCGTCAGCAGCCATCTTGGATTTTACTTTTCTCTTCATGTCTATAAACTAGTATTAGACATTCAACTTTCTACATTCCTAATCGCTCCATTGACTGTAATACATTAAATTATTCCCTTTCCAAGTTGAGCTACAGTGTCATTGACACTTTCATATTGTTTTCGGTTTCGAACATGGGCGCCGCCATCTGGAATTAGGGGCACCGCCATTTTGAATTTGAGGGGCTGCCATCTTGAAACGTTATTGCAATTAAATTAAAACTACAAAATATTACTTTTCACATAGCTAACATAACAGTATTAATTGCGTGAAGACATTACATGGTTTATACTTTAAACAATAATCATTACTTAAATCATAAATATTGCCGATCTGACTCGGGTTGCTATGCCATTCGGAAAATGACGGAAATTACGTAAAGCTGCACATTTTCGTTAGCCACGTTGCGAAAACAACATAACTCATCTCGTAAATGTCTAAAATGTTTGTCATATCACTAAATAAACTTTTCTTTAGTTTAGTAAATTAGTAAAAGCACGTTCACGTAAACAGGTAAACTGTTATGTTACATCATATGTTGTATCCAAAGCGACGTTATATTGGCACGCGCATTTCCCTGCGAAAGTTATTGACTTTTTGACGACGACAAAGCAGGCATAATGTCAGTACGGTTGGCATTAGGTTTGGTTGGGTTGACGTTGTTTCATAGAATCATAGTGCATGGCTCCGGTTGATGGAATCAAAATTACTTAATGCTAGTATTTATTTCCTATAAATGTATCTCCATGCAGTTGTAATCAAACTGATCAAATCCCAATCACTATAGATATGCAGGCCTTCAGGTACAAACAAAAACATGTTCTTGAAAATTGAATGTTCTTCCTTACTTATATTCTAATGATTTGGGTTGTGATTTGAAACAAACAAACAGCCCAAATTATGAGTGGGGGGCAAAGAAGAATGTGTAATATTTTTCTCAATAAATTCTATCTGATTTTAATTAAGAACACGAGGACCGCTGTGTCGTGGCAACATACGCTAGAGAAATGCACATATACTGACGCTGAAGAGGTCACTCTCGCCAAAAAAAGTGCTGAAGGGTACACAGGATTTGAAATGTCGTTCTAAATGATGTTTAGTTTTCATATCAGCCATGATTTCTGTTAGAGAATAATTGTTTACATTCAAATGAACATTAAAATTAACTGAAAACAAACTGATAATGGCCGCCAGACTTTCAGGAACACAGTTTAAGTAACGGTGTTAGTGTCGATCACAAACCCTGTGTACCCTTCAGCACATTTTTAAACCCTGTGTACCCTTCAGCACTTTTTTTGGTGAGAGTGACCCCTTCAGCCATACTGACATAGGCCTATGTTTGCCATTTTAATTAAACAAATAATATGCATTTATAATACCATGACGTTGGCAAATGGTCAGCACGGTTGGCATTAGGTTTGGTTTGGGTAACGTTGTTGTTTCATATGGTGCATGGTTCCGGTGGATTGAAAGAAAATTACTCAATCCTAGTATAAATGTAGCTCCATGCAATTGTAATCAAATTGATAAAATCCCAACCTAAATCACTACGGTACGGTATAGGATTTGTCGGAACAACCAAAAACATGTTCTTGGAAATTGAATGTTCTTCGATCCTTACTTATATTCTAATGATTCTGGTTGTGATTTCAAACAAACAAACAACCCAAATTATGAGTGGGGGCAAACCAAAGTTTTAACTCATCTGAACCCCAATTTCCAAGGCCAAGGGTTGGCGGAGGCGAGTACAACTAAAATTTCATCCAAATTGAGAATGGGAATATGGGCCAGTCGAAAAAAATGGCCCCAGGGAGACATGAAAGGGTGAAAGATGTGGGTGCAATATGAACATTCATAGGTAGATCCCACCCCCTACCACAAGCAATCAACTTCGTGTACGCATTATTGGTTATAATCAATATTTATAGTTAATTAAATCTTGACGTTCATATATATAAGTTAACATATTGAGTTCTGAGTAGTGCAGGTCGTGACTGCATGGTCGTCCTTTTTTACATGGATTTCAATGCCATAATTTCTTGTTAGTTACTTTTTCCCTTCTGTTCAGTTTCTATATCCCCTAATGCAGAAGACAAAATGCACTAATGAGGTGACTAATGTGGGAACATCACCATCTTCAACTGAGGAACTTCAATCTGATCCTATGTTTCACATAGCAGTTGAAGCCTGTTGAGGCATAAGCAGAATGAGGTTCCCAGAGGGGGATTTGGTAATCCTAGCCCATTGTGCGGGTGGCGTCACTAAATTCACCCTCTGGGAACCTCATTCTGCTAATGTGAGCCATGCTATTTCAAAGCTTGCATTTAAATATGAGAAACTGTATATACTGGTATTGATTGAAGTTCATTCACACGAAGAGTGCCAAACTGCATAACTCCTGTAAAAAACATTATATGACTGAAAGTTTCAAATACTTGTTTCAATAAACTTGCATAAGTAACAAAACAACAGAACTTTTCTGTACATTGGTTTGATAAACTTCCCATTTCAGGTTAATCTCGCTGAATTTTATTAGCACATCCCTATTTCATTCATGTTGCTTATTTAATTCAAGATCCTATTCCACATATTATATGTGATTTCTTTGCCCTTATTTAACTATTTAACCCTTTCTTTACTAAATACTCATTGATGAGTAGTTCCCTTAGGAAATTTTGCGATAATAATTGAAATTGTTATCTGTCAGATATATTTAAATTAACTTAAGGATATAAATTACATATTGGTTGCAATAAATAAAATTATTTCAAGTGGATTATGAGAGAATTTTCTCAATGTCAACATTCGCATTGTGTTGTCTGTTGCATCATATGTTGTGCAACAAAATTATTTTGCCTCCACACATGATGGAGCATTGTTGCTCAACAGTTTTGCATTATGTGCGGCGGGCTATATATTTCCTGAATACCACTCTAGATGAAGAATAGACCATTCCAGTGTATACGTTTATACCTGATGGAAGATTCCATTTAGAAAAGTAAAGGGTTAATACAATATCTTCTTAATTTATTTCCAGGATATTATGATAAAACATTTGGTGCATGTTGGTGGCTACTGCTTGGATGGTCCGTACATTACCTCCCTTTCTGGACGATGACGAGAGTTCTCTATTTCCACCATTATTTCCCAGCATTCCTGTTTGGCTCGATGCTTTCTGGTAATCAATTAACCCTTATCCCAACAACATGTCTCTTTGTGTCTGCCCATGCAGCATTCTCAACACTATAATTTGCCAATATCTGCCATCATTGTTACATATTACTCACTTATACTTGGCAGATATTTTTACGGGCAACTACAGAACCGAATATGGGCCCCCCTTCTCAATGGAATATAGTCAGGAATTTTCCCAATTTCTAGCCATAAAATTCCAATTTCACATAAATAAAAACGTTTGTGAGCAAAAGTATAGGACTTCCCTTCATTTTATTTCAAGTTATTTCATGCTCCATTCATACAAAATATGGATAATAATCAAAATATACATCAAGATTTTTGCTTTCTGTGAATTTCACAAAGAGATTGCTTGTTCTCATTTTCTTTGTAACTCATGGAAATTCCTAATTATAAGTTATAAGACTTTATGATGCATAATTCACCATAAGAAAGGGCCCAGGACCCATTCTCAAAAAGGGTAGAAAATCCCTGCTATGGTTTTATTAACCCTTTCATGCCAGTGCATTGTCTTATATATGAGAATCTCACATTGGGAGCTTCGCATATATAAGAGAATGCACTGGCTTACAAGGTCAAGGTAAATATTGTTAGGCCAATGCATTCTCTTATATATGAGAGGCTCCATATTGGAAACTCGCATATATTAGAGAATGCATTGGCACAGGGCTTTCACAAAAATTAAGGAAGCTTCAGTCATGAAAGGTTAAATTATTGAGCAGGAATTTTATATGTATGCTTGATGAGGTTGTGATAAGAGTTCTATAGTTATCACTTTTGTGTGATTTTATGCAGACTTTTGCCTTCTAGCCCAAAGAAATCATTCACAAAGAAAATCCAATTTCAAAGAATTCAATGAATAACGTTTACATTGATGGTGCGAAAATTGAAAAAAATTCTCGATAGTCAAGTCTTTGTATGTGATCCTTCTAGCCATATTAGTTTGCATTCCTGAAAGTGATAAGTCTCAATGCATATCTTGAATAGCTTTAGGAGCCATAGTAATAGCAATCATGATGTGTATTTTGTAATAACATTGAATGACACAGTTATCATTCTTAGATGTTATGTGACAAGGTATAGCATGAGCCTTCAGTTTCATTGTACTGCCGAAGCATGACAAACTTGTGCAATAACATCAAACCCATTCTAACAGGTTTCATTATATATGTGATTGTCAGCTGGAAGCTGTTTAGCTGGAATGATTTAATTTGGTATAGAAGTATAAAAATGACAATACTATAATCACACAGTACATGCAGTGTTCACGCTGGGCCGAAAAATCTTTCGCCAATTTTTTGGCCAATTCTGATTGTTTTTGGCCAAATTAAAAAACTTTGGCTAAATTAAATCCTCATTTTCTGGTCTCACAATAAATGAATATTTTTTTTTATTTAACATCTAACATTCTATATAATTATGTCCATACCTTATAATACCGTGCCTGGACTTCTTTAATCCCACCATTGTTTCTTGACAATATACCATTACCCGCCATCTACCATTCACCCTTATGACAAACAAAGGATTTGTTAGTGTTAATCCTCAATTCTGTTTAATGCATTTGGTGGCCCATTGTTTGATAGTGCACTTTTGTTACCCATTAAGCTGTATCGCCTAATCAACAGATGATCAAACTATAAATTTGATTCTCACGTCGCGCTCCCTATACAAAATCAATTTGGGTTTTTTAATTAGATTTCTGATTTTGGGGTAAAAAAAACTTTGGCCAAATTTGTTTTTGCCATTTTCTTATAAATATTGGCCATTGGCCAATTTGGCATATGACAGTATGAACCTTGTGTACATATTACACATGTTTAGATCGAGAACTTATATCTTCAAACACCAGGTTACTGTTAGCTAATTACGGTCACCAAGCCTGCAAATAGTGTGTCTGTCATTTGCAGAATGAAGTCCCCAGAGGGTGAATTTAGTGATGCTATCCCGCAGAGCAGGCTAGCAGCACTAAATTTGCCTCTGGGGACTTCATTCTGCAAATGACAGACACACTATCTGCATGCTTGACAGTCACCCGATTGACTACATCGCCACACATTTTTGTATATATTTGGATGATCCAACGTTATCAATATGTGAGAACATCTGGTGATCACATGCATCATTTGACTTTTGCTAGGTGACAGCACCTGAAGTTTAAAGTTAGAAGATCTCGAGTTAAATCTTTTATTACTAATATCCACACAGTTATGTATGTACTTGTTTTATTTTGTCACATATTTTGTTGGACTTTACATACACTTGTTTTATTTTGCCAGAGATTTTGGTGGACTATACATAATATACACTTTTTTTCCCAGGTATTTTGTTGGACTTTACATTAAATACACTTTTTTTATTTTGCCAGGCATTTTGTTGGACTTTCTAATAACCTTTGCATGTGCCAGAGTTCCTGCATACCTATCAGCGCCAATTTTCCATGGATGTCTGGGAATTCTACTCTCGATAATCTCTTACAGGTGAGCTATGTCTTGGTTTCTGTTGCATTATGTTCGGTGTTCACCCTAACCTGGGAAATATGTTATATCTAACACTAACAAGTACACACAAACTCACAAATTATCTGACTTATACTTAACTCCAGAGCTAATAGTTCAAAAGCCCCCCCTCCCTGCTATGTCTGAGTGTTAATTACCTTGATACCTCGGACCCTGCCGACATGACTTCTGTATCATATTCATTGTCAGATTTACTTCAAGAAGGTTCACTTTATTATCCAAAAACGTTCTTTAGTTGCAGCATGGGTAAATAATAAATAATTAGTGCAACTGATCATATCCAAATTATTTTTGTTTTCTTATTTCAGTTTCTATATTTTCCACCCGTTGACATATGGGATGTCTGGTCCAATGGCAACTGATGAGGCTGGGATGATGCATAAGTATAAGTGGATGGAAAACTGGGAGATCTGAAATCATAACTGAGAACTGCTCACTTTTTTGCAACCAACATACATGTAGTCTAGTCATTATTTAAAGGTACTCAATCCGATCCGATGGTCCCCATATAATCAGATTGCAACAACAACATTTTTAGAAATGCCGCTTCAGTTATCAGAATTGATTAATTGCCCAAAAATAATGTTAACCACTGTATAAAATTGCCTGAAACATGTTATTTATCAACATGTTGTTCGACGAATTTTACCTTATTAGCAATACAAAGCCTCTTGACTTTTGAGTTATCCATCTTCATCCAAAATTTGGTCCGAAACCGTTGGCTCGTCAACTTTTTACTGGGCTACTAATAAGTCTTGATGGTGAAAAATAATAGATTTAAAAAATTGATATCTAATAACTCTGAGCTTTGATAGGTGGGTTCCTCAACTTGAATCAAATATTTTTTACCCCTGAATCCAAATAAATATTAATCGAGGGGCGCTTAATCGGATTATGCATCGTTAATACCTTCATGTTACTAGTATAAGAGATTATAATTGATACTCATCATAGTATATTGTTGGTGACATGTCACCATTGTTTCGTGTTTTGCTAGTTCTAGTCTGCTCTAGTAAAATATCATTTTCATATTTTTCTCATGAATTCCTCCAGTATTGATACCATGTTTGATAGAAAGGCTAACCACACATGACACATATGTTATCATTATCTCAACTGCAGAAAGTCATGTTTAGCTATTGTTTCTCGGGATTCCACTGTTCATATGTAATGTATATGTGATTACTATTTCCAAATTCTTCATATCAGAATATTTACATACTAAGTGTTGTCATCACTAAATCTAGCATTCTGATTGGTCGGCGCCCACGTGGCTAGTTGCAATTATTTCTCGGTGAATGTGCAACGGCTTATAACTGCAAGCTCATAACAACATCGATACGTCATTTGGGTTTGGAAAGACGAACGCGTAATGTTTTGGGCGCATTTGGATTCGCGCAGGATTGACTTAATAAATCATCGGGTTTCAATTGTTCCTGTTAACTTTTGACAAGGGTGCTATGGGATATTTTGGGCTGGTTTTGTCATGATACACTTTTCGATTTAAATACATTTACAAAAGTGGCTTTTTCGCTAAATGTATATAAATATAAGGATTAACTGTCATGTGGACTGTTTTTATGGAGATGTAACCGTGAGGTAAGTGGTCATAACTTGTATGTAAAACCCTTTGGGTTTTACACAAGTTATGACCACTTACCTCACGGTTACATCTCCATAACAACAGTCCACATGACAGTTAATCCTTATTTGAAACTTCCACCTGACATCCACTGAATATCACATGCTTCTTCAGAGAACAGATTAGAAAACATAGCTCGTGAAAGAGACAGTGTTTGAGACATTTGTGTTTAATATATTAAAGACTGATTACACACCAAGAACATAAATAGATGATCTACAATGAGTACCCAGTTTATAGCGGAATTTATAAAACGAGTCCAGTAAATTAGGTCTGGCCGAATGCCGGCTGATACGGACCCTGGCTCTTACGGACCCTGGCTCATACGGACCCTGGCTCATACGGACCTCCGGCTGATACGGACCCTGGCTTATACGGACCCCCGGCTTATACGGACCTTGGCTCATACAGACCTCAATTAAAATACACAACTTTATTTTTTATGTTTATTTAAATAAATTTTAATTATGACAACATACATACAGAGATAACAAAAATATGATGATAACAAAAATGGAACAATGTTACATCAGACGAACATTACTTAAACTGGGGCGTACAGCTTGGCGGCTTTTAGTAGTTTGCAGCCAATAACCTCCTAACAATGCCGAATGGTATCTCCACATGAAGCACAGTTAGACATTGTGGAATTATGCCAGTCAACAATAAATCAGTTGAATATATACCAGTTGTGTTTTTACTAACATGTTTTCATAGCAAATCAAACTCAGTGGATTCATCCTGATCACCATTCACTGACCATTCATCCTCGCGTGTCTGTTTATAAAACAATATAAAGGGATCACACACGAGTGATTATATAACGGACAATGAATCAGTTGAAACAAGATGTGTTTTCACTAACATGTGAAAAGACAATCATAATAATATATTAAATTCATAAATATAAGTTTGCAAATTGCATAATTTAATTGAGGTCCATATGAGCCGGGGTCCGTATAAGCCAGGGTCCGTATCAGCCTGTGGTCCGTAAAAGCCAGGGTCCGTAAGAGCCAGGGTCCGTAAGAGCCAGGGTCCATATAAGCCGCATACCGTCTGGCCGAGCCTTTGGCGAGGTTCAGAATTAATTTATTGGACAAGTTTTGTAAATTCCGCTATAACCTGGGGAAGAGTTGTAGATTCTATTCATTACATGATCCAAAACCTAGATAAAACATGCCTAAATCAACTAGTGGGATCTGAAACTAACATCATCTTCAAAAAGACCTGTGATGACGTTTCACGTAACTGTGTATTGTTTGCCTGTGTAAAACAATAGTCCCAGATATATAAATAAAGACTCTATGATTTAAATTGAGCCATCTATGTTTTCATTGATGCCCAAATAACTGACAGCTTTTTATCAAGCTTAAAGGTACTCAATCCGATACGATGGTCCCTATCACTTCCATCGTGAATGAGTCAAATAATAATCAATGTTCAGGGTTTAATGGAGTCTAGCTGAACCAAATTGGCAGACAACACAATGCATAACCTAGGTGCACATAGGTTATGCATTGTGTCGTCTGCCAATTTGGGGATATAGAGAAACTGAAAAAAAAAAAAAAAAAATTCTAAAGAAAGCAAAAAACTTGTTAATTTGATAATAAAGATACTTTCCAGAGAAGATGAGGCCTAAACAGAATGAGGTCCCCGGAGGGTGAATTTAGTCATGTTAGCCTGCTGTGCAGGGTAGCATAACTAAATACACCCTCTGGGGACCCCAGTCTGCAAATATCTGGCACCATATTTTGAGACATGGTCTGTGTGAACCCAGACTAACAGCTACATGTTCAATGCATGACCTAGGTGCACATCCCTGTTATCACCATCTGGGAACTTAAATCTGAGTCTAGGTCTCCCATAGCAGATGAGACCATACAGAATGAGGTCCCCATATGACGAATTGGATGATTCTAGCCTGATGTGTGGGTAGCATAACTAAATTCACCCTTTGGGGACCTCCTTCTGAATATGTCCAGCAACTTATTTTGAGGCCTGACCAAGGCTGCACAAATCCTTGAACATTCATAATGACTACTCATTCACACTGGAAGTGATGAAGCAAGGCAATACAGTAATGCCCTAAATAATCAACTCCTTAACCTCCGCAGAATTATGGGTAATTTTTCAAGATTTAGATGGAAATATGGCTTGCTGCCATTCATCGGAAAACTCTCAGTGAGAGCTTTCCGACTAAATCCTGAAAGGTTACCCATAATTCTGCTGTGGTTTAGGAGTTGATTATTTAGCGAATTACTCTATTCTAAATGTGTTTTTATCCAAAATTATTGAAAATCCTTTTTATGTTTACCCATACCATAGTATGGTAAATATAGTGTCGTTGTCCGGATTTACCACTCATCGTTTGTCTGTCCGTCCGTCTGTCCGTCCATAGACACTTTACATGTAATGCGATAACTCTAGCATTTTATATCTGATTGCAACCAAATTTTGTATGTGAGATTGAGTTCGAATATGGGTTTGATCCGACTATATTTAACTGAGTTATGGCCCTTTTTCGAAAAAATAGATTCACTAAAAAAAAAAACCTAAATTTTTTTTAGATTGAATTCCTTGTTCAATTTAACCCAAAAAAAATGAATATGGATAAATAAATAGAAAAAATATATAATAAAATATTTTTTGTTAAAATAATAAAAAAAACAAAAAAAAATTAAGTTAACAAAATTTGAAAAACTAACACCATTATAACTCTGCCAAGGGTACCCCGAGTCACCACACCAAATTTGGTTTAAATCGGTCCATAATCTTGTGTTATGTACTGGTAAATTTGTTGGAGCGACTTTAAACCAAATTCACCAATTCCATCCCATGCCTTTGGACTACTTAGCTATTAATAAGGCTCTTATGCCAATGTGCAAATAAAGAAAGCTATGTATATCACTGAGTATATCACTCGACAGATGGCCTGAGGTCATTATAAATGTTATTGGTTTAACAGAGATGCCAGCATCAATATAAACAATGTCTGTGATTTGTGGACAGCTCTGCTATATAATTGATATTAATGGGTCAGCAGTGAGGTGTCTTTATGTTGATGGGTGTTGGTAGAATTTGATACACTATCCTTGTAAACTTAAATTTGACTCTCTTAACCCAAGTATTCCATGTCCAGGTCACCTTTTTCACATTTAACCCAAGGCTGTGGTGGTGCAGCATTACAGATCCTGTACCAGTGCATTCTCTTATATACATGCGAGTGACCCATAAATTCCAATAATTTGTGTTATGTACATTTGTCTATAATAGTACATAACAGTATACTCTATAATTCAACATCAAAACTCTCATTTATGATTCCAATCATAGAAATTTACTATCGCCAAGGGATGGGTTAAAATCTGCCGATCGTGATCGGCCTCTCGTTATCTACACCGGTTTGTGATAATCACCTCCCGTCCATTTGTGTTCATGCTTTGAATATTTTTAACCTTTTCATGATGGGAGCATTGCTGGTGGAGTATTAATGATCATGTGCTTGTGCTAGGTAAATATTGTTAGGCCAATATATTCTCTTATATATGTGAGGCTCTTTATGGGAGACTCAATTATATAAGAGAATGCATTGTCACCGGGTTTCCACAAAATTTCAGGAAACTACAGTCATGGAAGGGTTAAACTGTTGACATCGCTATTTTCATCTTTCCCCTGACTGGTTCCCCATTTATTGTGTGGTGTGTTGATAGACACGACCAGAATTGTTATGTACTAGTATTCATTTTATATTGAGAGAAATTCCATTCATTATTTTGTAGAATTAATCAGCTAGTTCTCACAAACGATTAGATATTTCACATATGAGCAGATATGTATGGTGAATGCTTGCTGACATTGGAAAATTATTTATTTTTTTATACCATTCCACTACTATTGTTGCAGATATGAATAAATATTGTGAGATTTTATTGTGAAATTAATATTGTTTTGAGTCTTTTACACATATACATGTATTAAATTTTTCAAGCACATAATAGTTTCTTCTTCTTCGACCACAGTAATTTAAATGACTGATATAACATTTGTATGAACCATATTCATTTCCAGTAGCATGAAAATCCCATGGCCACAAAATTGTTGAAATTCATTGCAGATTATGAGTCCTTGATTTTAGTTCTCGCGTAGATTAATGAAGGAATCTATGATATCTGAAAACCATATAATGCTTATTATGTAACACTAAAAATGTCAAAAGGATGACTTTGAGTTTGATAATATTTTTAAGGGAAATTTTGGGAGCATTCTCTGCAGGTATACAAATTGGAAATGAATAACTGCCACAAAAAGTACATGATCTGATTTAGTGAAAGGCTTGAATGACTGTTTAAGTGAGAGCAACTCTGCTTCAAGAATGTTAAGGGTCAGATGCACTTTTTGCCAAAATATCCTGGTATTTCAAAACAGATATCTCAAAATCTGGCAGGAATTTGTGAAATTTTGTACAAGCAATTATTGTGACACAATATTTAAAGTTACACAATCCGAATTGATGGTCCCCCTATCATCAGATTCCAACAACAACAACATTTCTTGAAATGCCGCTTTAGTTATTGATTAATTGCCAAAAAAATAATGCTAACTACTGTCAACAAGAGTATAAAATTGCCCAAAAAGTGTTATATATCAACATTTTGTACAACGCAATTTGGTATCGAGAGTATGTTAGTCGGCATTAGTCGAATATTGACCAGGCCGCCAAATATTCCAGGTGGTGAAAAATAACAGATTTCAAAAATTTATATCTGATAACTCTGAGGTTTGATAGGTGGGTTCCTCGACTCGAATAAAATATTTTTTACCCCCGAAGCCAAAGAAATAGTAATTTACGAGTGTTTAATCGGATTTATGCCTCTTTAAGAACCATCAACCCATTGGATATTTTTATGGCATGAAAAATAATAAAAGTTTCACTGTTTTCAGGAACTAAACATTTCTGTAAAATAGATTATTTCCAAAAGTGCAGTTCATATATCCCATGAAATCATCTGAAGATCATGAGAGGAGACTTCATTATTCTTGATTCATGAAATTTAAAGGTTATTTTCATTTAGAAAGGCAACTACCCATAAATAATTTTCTATATTTGAGAATTTTCATGTAATGCCTGTTTAATGAGACATTGTGCTGAGATGAGTTCTAAAAAATCATGGGTTCAAAACACTGTGAGTAATTCCAGTTGATTGCTCCTGCTTACCCAATATTAATTTCACTTCTGCTTTGGGCGATATTCATTGGGTGAATAATTACTTAATTATTGGGTCAAACTTCAACTAATGTTGGGGATTTATTACCACTAATGTTGGGTCAAAAACTATATTCTAACTATATTCGCGACAGCATATTCAGATATAAATTATGTAATAATTAATTATTACTGCTCAATTCGATTCGATGGTCCCCATATAGATTCCAACAACAATTTTTTTGGAAATGCCACTTCTGATATCAGAATAGAGTAATTGACCAAAAATAATGCTAACCCCAGTCAAATATATAGTACACAATTGCCCAAAACCTGTTATCTATCAACATATTGTTCAACAAAATTTTGCCGCTTTGTCAAATATCTGACACAAAAAAGACAATTGATTTTAGAGTTATCCATCTTCATCCGTAATTTGGTCTGAGAGGTCTTCTCGTTGACTGTATACTGGGCCACCTAAATTATCGGTGGTGAAAAATAATAGATTTCAAACATCGATATCCGATCACACTGAGCTTTGATAGGTGGGTTCCTCAACTCGAATCAAATACTCTTTTTAGCCCCACGCTCGAAGCCAAGGAAATAGAAATTTGCGATCGTTAATTCGGATTATCCACATATTAGATATAACCTATTGCATGCCACTCCCGATAAACTTAAGACAAGCTGTCTTTTCAGTTGGTTTGTTATTGCTAATTATATATTAATGCATCTTTAAGTCATTTGGGGTCAACTTGGAGACACGTCCCAAACTCACTACCACACTGTAGAAATGCGCGCGACTTTGATATACATGTACTTATTAATCGTACAATGTTGCGCCAATATTTCCGGGACGTATGGGGTATATATGTATAATAGTATATGATCCCGGAAGCTATTGGGCTGACCACTAAATATTTCCCCGACGGGATGGGTGCTAACCCTTACCCTTTCTGACAGGTGACTATCAGCAGCAGCTGCTGCTGCCACCCGGGAGTTTGATCCGAGAAACACGTGACCGCATCGCACCTTGTACGGAGTGGGACGAATCGTCTTTCGTAATTTTTAGTTTCCATGGTGACGCGTGGTAAATTTGACAGGTGCTTGCATGCATGTTTTTCGTCGCGTGCGTGCGTAACATAAACAGAGACCAGGTGTGGGAAGGATAACAGTATCATAACTACAAATCAAACGATACGGACGTAACATATTTCGTGTGCATTTATTAATAATTTTTATGCTCATATAGTCGAGAGAAGCTTTGAGATGGCAACACGTCGAAATTTGGAGGTTGCATCGGAGAAAGGTGAAGAAGTTCGTCCGTTGAAAGAGAAACTGGTCGAACATTGGAAAAGTCGAGATTTCACAGTGAAGGAAGAGGACATGAAATTAAACAAAACTGGCATCAGCATTTTCTGGTTTGTCTTAATATCACTGGAGATTGAAGTTCAGTATTTGTTGATTCCGGCAGCGTTGACTGGAACCAATCGACTCGTAATGAGGATAATCGCGGTATATCTATTTTTGATAATGGCGGTCTTCTGGTCGGCGTGTAGATTTAACCGTCAAAATGATGTCAGAACTGATATGAAGGAAGATGCAATTAAACAATGTGATGGCAATTTACTCGAAGGTTGGCATCCTTGCCCACAGTGTCTTATGGACGCACCACCACGATCGCATCATTGTAAATTATGCAAAGTATGCGTGTTAAAACGAGACCATCACTGCTACTTCACCGGAGCGTGTGTTGGCTTGTACACACAAGGATATTTTGTCTTCTTGTGTTTCATGGGTTCAGTCTCACTTGCCATTGGAATGGCTCTTCAGTTGATGTACGTCAACCAAGTCATTCCATTATTTTCTCAAGAATTTGTCTGCTATTTACCGATAGTGAATATCTTATTGTGGCTGATGGGACATGTTCCTGCTGGAATAGCATTAATCCTCTGCCATGCCTACCTCTGCTTTGCCTGCTGGGCAACATTCACATTTTACCTTTTCTGGCAATTGAGGATTGTTTCTGAAGGAAAAACCTCATTCGAGATGTGGAAAAGTATTCGAGTACACAAAGCTGGGACTGCTATCGAAAATTTCAGAGAAGTGTTTGGTGACATTTGTAAAATACCAGTGTTGTTTCTTTGGCCCACCAGAAGGTGTCTGCCTACAGATGGCTTGACTTGGCGATAGGATTAAACACTGACTGAACTATCATTCATGAATTTCAGATTGATTCATTATTTAGCGCACCCTACATGTACATTAATCAATCTTATTTTTTCACAAAGTTGTGCTCAAGCAGAGATTTTTGTTTTGTTTATCATAGTGATTATATTCCTGAGTCTATAATGAAGTGGAAAGCTCACACATTTAATACGCATAGAGTCCTGCTTGGCCAGCATTCATACAAATTTATTAATATATTTTTTATTCGTGAAAGCTTCCACATGAAACTAGGATGGGTCTCGTCATGGTTTGTGTTTAAAATGTTTAAAAATTCAAACTTGATATACATAAGAATAATTCTTAAAAAGATTACATGCAACACAAGGTTTTATCTTTAAATATCACATTTTCATTTTTTGGCTTTCTATAATTTAATCATTATTCATCAAGTTCAATCAAATCATATATTTACCCCAAGGCTTTACTGTTGATTTTGACTTGCTATTCTCATAGTAACTAACAATTTAATTTTTTGGAAAGACCTATGATATATTTCTTTGCAAGACAGATATTTTGTTTCGGATCAGTTAAGAGTTATAAATTTAAAGTGTCAACCATCATACTGGTAGTCAATTCTAGTATAACCATCTCTGACCTACAGTAATGCCCTAAATAATGGACTCGTTAACCACAGCAGAATTATGGGTAATTTTTCAGGATATAGTCACTGAGTGTTTTCCGAATAATGGCAACAAGCCATATTTCAGACTAAATCCTGAAAAATTACACATAATTCTTCTGTGGTTAAGGAGTTGATTATTTAGGGCATTACTGTATAATCTCCCAGTCAGAATGAACCATGTATGATTGAACGTCTTCCGAAAATACCAGTTTAACCCTTTCTATACCAAATACTCATGGACGAGTAGTTCCGTTAGGAAATGTTCAGATAAGAAGTTCAACAAACCACCATAGCTTGTTTGTTGAACATATTATTTGAACATTTCCCTCCAAGAAAATGAATCCTTCTTTGCATCTGAATACCCCTCCCAAATGAATAATAGACCATTTCCAACTTCCAATGCCTACAATCGGAGTATCTATTATGCCTTCCTATCAGTATAAACTACTGTTTGGTGTAATGGACTGCACTGATCCATCCAGATTAAGTTTAAAGATCTGGTAAACATTACCAATTTGTGTAGATAAACACCACTCTTAATTCATGGGCTCTGGTGAAAATGAATGTAAGTCTAGTCAGAATAGCTAAGTATTTCAGCAGCCTCGGTCCAATAACATAACAGTATCACAAGAAAAGGATATGGAATATTAACTTTTCATTTCATTGAACTCATTTACATCATAAATACAAAACAAAAGAAACTAAATGCTCATTTGATGACTAAATGATCAGCGATGTGTATTAGTCAGATAAAGTTCTCTTTTGTATCATCATTTGGCTGTGGAAGTTGAGGGTATTGTGTATGCTTGTATTTGTATGATTGTACATTCATTGCATGAACATTTAAGCTTTATTTATTAAAGGATTTATATTTCAATTTTGTTTTGGGTTCATGTTGGGCCCAAAGTTATTTTTCCAAATGAAAAGACAGAGAATACCTACAGTTTTATATTGAATACTGATATATCTCATGAGTGTCAGGAAGGAAATATATTTTTTTTCTTTCCAGACACAAATGAGATGTTTCATGTATTCAAACAAAAACTGTAGGTATTCTTTTTATTGCATGCGCCTTACTAATGCTTAAAGTTGCTAAATTGTGCAGCATTTTCACTTTTAATAGAAAAACAAATTAAGCAATACATTGTACATGGAAAGCAACACCTGGTTGACCAATATTTCTGACACCGATCAGCTGATAGGTAGCAAACTGCTTTCAAATTGTGATATTATTTGGCAAGCTACAGTGAAATAACAAAAAGCTACAATGAATTAACAAAATCATATTTAACTAGGTTCTAAGAGATACATACAATAATTTACGTTTCGGCAATTTTCCGCTATTTTATAGGCAAGCATATAATAAATAATTTTTTTGCTAAATAAAATTCTCCTTGATTATAATCAAACCGAATGCGACTCATAATCTCTGATTAAACCTAGTAATTTATTACCTTTATCAAGTTCTGCTAACCAAAATAGCTTGATGAAAACCAGTCTGGAGTAAACTGCATACCCGCATATAAAATAGTGGGTCTGATGACCTTTCGTTGAGTTTTCATTTCACAACCCCGGGATTCCACGTATGTTGTAGCGCCATTCAGGAATCGGAACTCACTATAAGCAGCACCAAGATAAAAGTGTCCAATCGAAATGATTAACGTAGCATGCCGCGATTTGGCATAATTCATCAGGGGAATACCGCTGCCTTCCGGGAAATGAAAAGTTGGCACGAATACAATATGCTCAGTATCCTTATGAATCTGAGTGTATGTTTACAGAGACTTGAAGTCAAAGAATTGATAGCCTCAAAAGAAAAAATATTTTTTTGTTGATGTGGAACACTAAAGAGGGTTCCATGTTTGTCCTTTACTGACATTGTATAAATAGAGAGCATTTGTTTAACTTATTATATGTGGAAATTGAAAACAGCGGATTAATCTGCATGATTTCGGAAAGAATTTTCTGAGTAAGTCTGTGTACCAGTATTTTGTGTATTTATCAATCTATTTTGATCACCGGATCATAAAAGTGAGAAATGTCGATGTCCTATCTAAGGCCTGTAGATTCTTTAATGGAGCAGCCAAATCCATTGCATACTACTCAGGTTTTTCAGACATGTGCATTACATCTGATCTGTTAAAATGTCCAGGGCAAGGTTTCTGATTTTTAGATCCAATGCACATGTACCTTATGGTATGACAGCACATTCATACATGTCTTTGTTTAGATTGTACCATTTCTTGTTTTTAAAGGGACCCAAGGCCTTCGAAGTGGGTTCATGTTAAACATGATAATTTTTTTTAAAGCCTGTAAAACAACAATCATAAACAAGTACATGCAAAAATAGATAGGCTAAGCACACAATATACATGTCTTTAAAGAACCCTTCCATGACTGGAGCTTCCTGAAATTTTGCAAAAACCTTCTGCCAATGCAATGTTATATATGTGAGTCTCCCATACTATAGGGAGCCTCATATATATAAGAGAATACAATGGCCTAACAATGCATTCTCTTATATATATGAGGCTCCCTATTGGAGAATCAAATATATAAGAGAATGCACTGGCACAGGATCTTTAATGTTGCACCAGCGCAGCTTCCATCATGAAAGGGTTAACCACTGCAAATGCCTTTGGTCCTATTTAAAGTGGCGTGTGATTATTTCAGTGAATCAACTGATAAATGAGTACCCCGGCACATAGCCCACTGAAATGATACAGCATTCAAAGTTGACAAGGATTCCAATCAAATCAATTAAAGCATATCAGAAAAATAAATGTGAGACCAAATTGTACTGAGGTTAATTGGGGAAGGGAACTGATAATAGAATGAAATTTCAATAATTTAATAGAAGATACATTGTAAACATAATGAACAATAAATTGAATAAAAATTGTCCCAGAAATCCCCAATGGTGAATATTGTAGCTAATGTCCAAAATAAATTCACTGGCACTCGTTTTGAGCTGACAATTTGTGTTGTAGCTTATTGGACAACTGGACATTCTCGCAAAAACAATAATTGCATATACTAGTACATATTCCTTCCACTTTTCCAATATTTTTACAATTTATTTGTCCCAAAGTTGGTGTGTTCTTACACCAATAATCACAATGGTGTCTTCTTGTTATTTACTACGACACCTTTCTAGCATATGAACAATGTTTTCCACACATGCTGGTCTAAATTTTCCTTTCAATTGTTCTTCACACCTTTTGTTGAAGTTATGAAATATTAAAATATAAAACAACATTAATTGATAATATAGTTATCAGGTAAATATAAGTTAAAAATGGGTGTAATGGGTATTGATGTGCAGTTTTGAATTTCATTTCCGTTTTGGTTTCGGTATGGTTTTTGTAGAAAAACCAGGCAATGATTTCGATTATGGTTTTACTCATTGAATACACCTACCGGTATGGCTATATGCAATGTGCAGATGGTATAATATACATGTTATGGCATTATATTTCTGGCCATTTTCCAGTGATTTCCATAGTCTTTGTGGCAGTATGTGTTTAAATATTGCCCTTATGACACCCAAATATTCCAAATTGAAACTGCTATATAGTGGTGGCAAACAGCAGCTGCGGACAAAAGTGCATTCTAACCACAAGTCTTGGAAAAACGACCAGAGGTGTCGGTTAATTGAAACTGGAAGAATAGGTTTTTTAGAATATATCGGTTGCAGTTTGGTTTTGAAATAAAACCAAAAGAAAACCGATAAACCATAAAAACAATACATCACTAGTAATGGGCCCGAATTTCGTGAAACGTCCTTTGTCAGTCAATACATGAATGTCCCCATAGTACTGCTTACTGTACCATTGCCTTCAATGTATATTGACAACATTATGTTACAAAAGTCAGCACGTCTCTGGCCCGATGCTGTTTTATATGAGATGCCAGACACGGGTCGCACTAGGATAACTCAGAGGTGACATAATGACACCGAAAATTTCAAATTGCACACGCTCTGCACCAAAGGGGTCCTAAATGGGGAGTGGTTTTCCCTCAATCATCTTAGCACGCCCCGTCATATAACACAGCGTCGAGCCACGGACGGTCAGCACCAGATGTGTTGCACATCGGGGTCATGTCGGAGAAATTCGGATGAGCCAGTTGATTTTATGCATCATACATCAGTCGCACTATCTTGGACTTTATCATTTTCACACTGATTAGGCCGGCGCGACCCGTGTCTGGCTCGTCGTATAAAACAGGCCTAAGTTTGTAACTGTTGAAATATTTCAAACATCCATCCCCCTAATTAAAACATTTCATCCGATTCAAGTTCAATAATTTTTATCAAAGACAAAAACATTACAGTAGTGCCTATGATGTACACACAGGATGAGATATATCTATGCATTATTTAAATAAATGTGTATGGAACAGTGTATGATGCTGTATTGAGTACACTCTATGCATAGTGTCTGATTCGTATCCAAAACAGAGGGTGTCGATGTGTTCAGAAAGCTAATGCAGCAGTTGGTAATTCCGTGTCCAATATACAGAGTTCCATTCCCCATCAAACTATAATAGGCTGTTGCCAGCTCTAGCCTGCTGTTCGAAAATGACTATGTAACTGTAATTTAAATAGATGCGTCTTCTCATAAAGTTATTCCTCGAATGAATCATACTTCAACTTTTTCTTTGATCAAATTCATGCTTTGTAGCGGTTTCTTTCAGTCAGATGGGAGTGCTGCTAGATTCAAAGTTATCAGTCTTCTCAAGCACATAAAGCATATTGTTTTGGTTCAGCACAAAACATTTCCGAAAGTCATGCTACGTTTTTGTCACAATCAGTACTGCAGATGGTACTAAACCTGAAAAATAAATACAAGAAAGTCTCTTGAAAACAGTAAAACATCATATAGTTTGTCGAAAATATGACCAAAGATCATACTGCAGTTACGGTACCTGTATAAACCTTAACATTGAACCTACACATGGCTGTAAGCTGTTTTCCTGCTTCTATGGTTTAGAACATTTTGTCCCCACATCCAGTTGTAACTCAGGGTTCTTGCAGCTATTTTCATATGAAATTCAAGGGTTTTCAAGGAGTATTCGGGGAGGAAAGCCTGTAACCTGGAAAAAGTAGGGTGCTGTGTTTATTCGGATAACAACCATTGAATACATATTGTTGTATACATCAAGAGGAACACAAGCCATAATGTTAACAATCCTCTTAGGTGATGCACATCTAATTACTGGTTTTTCATTAGCCATAAATCACAGTAAAGGTAGTTTTAGTATCAATGGTAGTCACAGTCATGGATTGAATTAAATTTATCCACACAAGGGTGTGAAATTAATACAAAACACAACTTGCATCATAATCTACAATCTTTTATCAAACTCTTTGCGGAAGGCACATATTCATAATTCACTCCAGCTCCGCTATCGTGAAATATATCTTACACTGCCCACAACTCATTCGATAAAAGATTCTCGAATAGGATGCGTGTTGTGTTCTGGCTCTATGTGATAGAGTCCCATGTTTAGAAATGGTTCTGGTTGGAAAGTCATCAATACAAAAACCACCATCTTCAATTACCATTGTTAATTTGAGCTATATAGTATAGATTTCATCAATAAAGTTATTTTTGGGAAGAGAATAGGATTAACTACGGTTTAAGACCTGATTCTATTCTTGAAAAACAACTGATGGAAATAATGACCTGTCACCATGTACCCAATAAGATATTTCTATTTCGAGCATTGGTAACACGCTGTTTTTTTTCAGCCGACTTCGGATATGTTACGCGCAATTTGATTTGTCAATAGCTGGAGGGGATAGTCATTGACCAATCACAATGAGCAATACATAATTACTCGATCGATTGTTACTACTGTAAACAGTGTGAAATTCATAGCGCGTAATAGCCACTATTTACATTCTATGTCAGTTGGTCAAAGGTCATTAGGTCACTGTGTTCCGTATGTTTCTATGCGAGTTGACATCGTGCGTTCGCATTACGTTATAACCTGGTGTATACCTTCTATCTTGTGTTTATATATTAGGTTCACATTCAAGGGCTGGTACTGGAAATCAAGGGTTTCAAGGGCCCTTGAACAATGATTTTTAAATTCAAGGGTTTTCGAGGACCCGCGGGAACCCTGTAACTAGCAATCTGATTGGCTACAACGCCACATTTATATCACCATGACCCCCATCACCCTTGAAAGCGGGTTATAAGTGAACATGTGCGAAACAGCAGGGGTATATGAATGACCCTTGAACTGGTAGTTTCCACCAATTGTGACATCGCTCTCGCACGCCAAGTTTGATGTCACCTGAAGCCAGATCCTTATTTCTACTACTGAATTATTCTTATTGGTGTGAATTAATCAGAGAACCAATGAACTAGATTTCTCTTTTTGAACCCATCGGCATCCAGGTATAAATCTCTGATCTCCAGACGTTGCCGAAGATGACTAATAATATATGCCCCATGGAAAAGTTAAGGGCCGTGGTGATTTGTTATAAAGTAATTCTTCCTTTTATCACATGCCTGCGTGGTTATGGTGATAAAAATAGGTAGATAGAGGATGCTTACGGCTTTGACTAAATACGAGAATTATCATACGTGGGCATACTGTCTTTTTATTGAATGAAGCGCCATCAAGTGTCAGAGAGTAGTAGTTTTGACCAATGCCCAGTGAGCGAACTATCATTCGGTCTATAGTATTTGAACTAATTCCCACCTGCCAATATCACAATCTGGCGCGATGCCAGAATTGTCACGATTCTGGCGCAAGGCCACAATTTTGCTCTCTCGTGGTCTATAATGTTCGAACTATTTATCCACCTGTTGACGTCACAATCTGGTGCGAGGCGAGATTTTTGTCATATATCATAACACACCTATTGACTGCCTTGGGGTGGAATAGCGAGCGCCATTTTCCCTCGATCGTGACACCACCTGGGGAAAATATTGCTCGCTATTCCACCCCAAGGCAGGCAGTAAGTGTATTTGTTTTATATGGGTTTATCGTCGTTTTTAAGCACTAGGCCATGTCACAATGTCAGTTTTATAGGTGGAGGAAAGACCGCGCAGAGGTTTAATTTCACTGTGACAGCTAATTTTGGCCTAACGTACCTTAGCAAGGGAAGCAAATACTATAAGTAACTCACCCAACTCTATTAGAGGTTTATCCATGTCCTCTGAATTGAACACTTTCCTAGGAAAGGAAGTCATCAGCGAGAATGGAGAACTGCCGTCAGACCTGTTCATTTCTACGTACAAACGAACTGCAGCTAACGGCTCACGAGCACTGAATGTCTGAGTTAACCCTTCACCATTTGTAAGTCGAATCTGAAACGAAAATATCAATTTATTTTAAAGTATATTTAATTTCCACTTCAGTGGTGCCATAATATGGCTGTAGGTTTGTTTCAAACTGGATTGAAGGTTCATGCTGCTGCATGCAAAAAATAATTTGCATTTGGCCAAAAATATTTTAATTTGTTAAAATATTTGGCAAGTGAGTCCTCAAGTTTGTTAGACACCCCCCCCCCCCCATCTTTGGCCAAAATTTTCAACAGTTGGAAATTTCATGCCTGACACACCATTATTTGGACATTTGGTGATACTAGCCCACAGTGCGGGATAGTGTCACTAAATTCACCCTCTGGGGACCTCATTCTGCAAATGACAGACACACTATTTGCAGGCTTGGGTGGCTGTCTCATCCTCCCAACTTTGGCCAAAATTGTCCAACAGTTGGAATTTCATGCCTGACATAACATCAGTTGGAAATAAGTAAGGTATAATTTTATAACTGAGTAAAGAAATGGTTATATAGAATACACATGTCACCACATTGCTTTTCCACGGTGGGAAATCACTTGGTTTCGACTTGATGAGTATCACGCATTCAAAATGCCAAGGTGATCGCAAACGCGACTAGAAATGAGGAAAAGGGTAACTACAATATAACATATTACATAATATTTTGGCAGCTACGAGCATATGCTATACTTTGTTTTTCTAACAAGCTGATACCCCATTTGTTTCCAAACGCACAGTTGTTTGCTCTTCATTCTGACCAAAGTTCTCAGTCGAAGTATTCTGGTGTATTCCATGAACCACTGACTGGCAACTTTGCTCAGAATGTTATAGAAAACTACTGAGTATTTCGGAACAAATAAGCTATCAATTGTCAGTACCTCATATAATATGTTTTTGTGTGTTTGCCCTCACCTCAGTCATTTTGAATGTGTGGTACTCACCAACCTCAAAACCACATGATTCCCCACATTATTTTCTATAGACTCACTTGTAGTCGACAATCAGTGTATTCTTTCTTCTCGGTGGTCGGAGGTGGTGATGCTGCCTGGGGAGCTAGCTGTGGAGAAACTTCTGTTGGCTTTGGTGAAGTCTGAAACTATAAAAACAGTGAGAAGAACTTATATTCTTGTAAAGTAATAGCTGGCTTACATACGATTATACAGAATGTGAGTGCTCAAGAGCCAAGTCTGCAAATAGTGTGTCTGTCATTTGCAGAATGAGGTCCCTAGAGGGTGAATTTAGTGATGCTATCCCACATGGCGGGCTAGTGTCACCAAATTCACCCTCTGGGAACCTCATTCTGCTCAGGTCTCAACTGCTATGGGAGACCTAAGATCAGATTGAACTTCCCCAGTTGAAGTTGGTGATGTTCACGGATTAGTTACTTCGATTATGCATATGATCTTTTGCAAATTATGGACATAGAAACTAAAGAGAAGGAAGAAAGTAACTAAAAACAATGTCAATTTGAGACCAGATATTCCCAGAAGATGAGGCCTAAGGAAAATGAGGTCCCCAGAAGGTGAATTTGGTGATGCTAGCCCACTGTGCAGTATAGCATCACTAAATTCACCCTCTGGGGACCTCATTCTGCAATGACAGATACACTAATTGCAGGCTTGCTTCCTATAAATTCCCTATAGATTCAATGGGAGCCTTGCATATATAAGAGAATAAATTGGCATAGGATTTTCATAAAATTTCACGAAACTCCAGTCATGGAAAGGTTAACTATCAGTGAAAGGTCTTTCTTTTTTAAGGATGCCCCCATAGCCAAGGTGATTAGGTAGTGGATTCAGTCTGAGCTAGACTAGGTTGACGTTGGTTTGACTCCCAACATGGGACAAAATCAGGACCGATATTCAAGCTAGATCTGAATTGAGGGACATCGCAATATGTCATTCTGATCGTAACATGGCCATTTTGATAACAAATGATATTTTTTTCACGCACATACTAGTATGAAGCAGTGAAAATAGCATACTGAGCCACTGCTTCCACCCATTCTGATAGATAAAAGATAATTAACAAAGCATTTTTCTACACTTACTTTTGCTGCCCTTTCTCGCTTGTCCTTTTCAATTTCCTCTTTTATTTTCAGTCTGGAAAACATGAAGCAGGTTCGATATGCTTAAATTTATGTGGAATACTCCGCTGGATGGGACTAGAGAATAATTTAGATCAAATTTGTTATTCTCACAAATTTATATCCAAATTGGCACCTCTCAATGTTATTCTTATATATGAACCATATTCAATGACTTGTCGTTGGCGGAATCATTACAATTTGTTCATTGATAAATAATTCTTGCCGCATCACAGGGTTTCCACTATACTGGCATGGGATCCCCTCAATGGCCCCGTTCCCCTAGCCAAGTTTTCCCTGTTGAACCACCAGTTGATTTAAATTTTGAGGGTCCCATTCCCCCAGCCCAGATTTCCCCTGCTACCATACCCCAGGACACATATCATCATGATATTCGTTATTGATATCCCAACAAGATGGAGAGAAGGTTTTTTTTACATCTCTATACTTTTATACACATGATTCATGAGTATAAAATTATAGAGATGTAAAAAAAACCTTCTCTCCATCTTGTTGGGATATCAATAACGAATTTTAGTGGACACCTTTATTTGATATCCTTGCAAGAATACAGATGCTGAATGCATTATTACAGAAAGTGCATACCGGAACCGACATGGTGGCGACATCACTAGAATACATCTCTTTGAAGTTGAGCTAGTTACATTGAGGTTAGGTTATGAAAACAGTTTATTTGTACAGTAAAACACTCTAAACCGAACACCCTTCGGATCGGCCCTTCTGTTCGGTTTATAGAGGTGTTCGGTTTACAGAAAAATTGCAAAACCATTGGAATATATTGCCGCCGTTAGTAAGAGTTATCGAGACCCGAACACCTCATTACTGATTACTTAAACTTTATTTAATAAACTACAAAATAAACATAAATTGCAATAGATAAACATGCTATAATAAGAAATAAATATATGTATAGATAAACCAGGAAACGATACATTTTACGGTGAATCGCGGTTTTTGAAAATGTTGACGGTAGATTTGAACTCTGAGCTATGGTTTTCCCGACGGCTCATTAATGGTGATAATTTGATTTAATAAAACTGTGATGGTAACAATAAACCACGTCCTGTACTTTTAGCGAATTAGTGTTTAGTTTGGACAATTATTGTAAAAACAAAGAGCCATTCCAGCACGTGTCACTGCTCTAATTACCTGTGAAGTCACCATTGTTCAATCAGTTTGTGATATAAGCAAACATGTATCTATTTATATCTGCATGTATCTGAAGGTGGTGCAGTGCAGTAACCAATTCTGGTTTAGGCGCATCTAATTAGACACCTGTTGTTTTAATCCGTTTCAAAGCTTTGCCGATACAAAAGACCGCTAATTAAATTGGTACGCTTATTCAATAGTCGAAATACATTACCTGTGTGCACGCGCGTTCGTCTGGTATCGCTTTCCGAATTTATTTAGAATAAGATAAAATATAAATACGGCAGTGTCTTTTTATTCTCAGGCATTATATTAGTTTTTATTTGTAAATAAAAGGTCAGCTGACCACAGTGTCCCCCGAAAACATGGCAAGTCGATGCCTCTTTGTTGAAGAAATTAAAAAAAAATTTGAAATTTTACACCATGAAGGTACCCTCATACAGAAAAGGGTTAATAACTCTGTAAAAAAATATTTTTTCCGTCATCTATATACATGTTGCACATCTTAAATATATGGGCAACAATATTCTGAAGATTCAAATCTCTAGGATAAAAACTGTAGGAGTTGATTACACCATGAAGATACCCTCATACAGAAAATTATAAAAAATGTTGAAATTTTCTAAGTCGAAAATGGTTAATAACTCCGTCAAAAAATAATTTTTCCGTCATCTATATACATGTTGCACATCTTTAATATATGAGCAACAATATTCTGAAGTTTCACATCTCTGGGATGAAATCTGTAGGAGGAGATGATTACACCATGAAGGTACTCAAAAGTGTGATGGACGGACGGACGGAGCCCGTTTCTATAGTCCCTCAAAAATAAATTTTTTAGGGGACAATAAATTGATTAATGTACCAGGAACACTTCATCCGTTTGTAACTAACTGTTGTCACTGACGGTGATCGAGGTCAGACACAGGTCAACTCAAATGTGGAAACGTTCACATCATTACCATTTAACTGATTGCTTTGTATTTGTTCACTTACGGACTAATAAAGCTGTCCGGTATTTGGAGTACAGAGGTTTCGGATTACAGAGGTAATAATTAGTGACAATGCACTTGGGTAAATTCGGGACCGAACAATTCGTTCGAAATGGAGAGGGGTTCGGATTGAAGAGGGTCCGGTTTGGAGAGGTATCACTGTACTTGGCAATTGTTTCTATGTTTTAGTTTTTAAAATTAAGGCATTATCAATCCTCAATCAGTTTCTCATGAACCTATACATACATAGGTATGCAGATAATAACAGTTAAATATATACAATATGTAGATAGGCATGTGAACTTCCGGGTGACAAATGTTGTATACATGGATTACATTACATAATCTTCATCGCTACATATATGTATAACACTGTAACATGTATATGAATATTGTAAATATAAATAAGCATATACAACTAAATAGATTTATTGTATATGCTTACATATACATATTTATAATTATATATTAATAACTATGTGCATGCGTATATCGGTACTGTTCTTGCACAAATTATGATATTGCTTGTTCGACCTATTGTCTAGCTGAGTTATTCGGTCATTTCTCGATTTACAAGCTTAATAAATTCGCACAACTTGCGGAGATGTGTTACATTGTTGTCGTTGAGTAAATCACTCATCAATATTGTATTAGGACGTCGGCCAGTTAACATTGGTAACAATCTGCGCCGGGCGTTGGTCATTTTTTTACATACGAGAAGGTAGTGAAATTCGTCACCAATTAACCTTGTATCGTATAACACGCAAATGCGGTCATTACGTTCGGTATTGTTCCACCGTCGGTTTCTATTGGTAACTTATGGTTACTAGTTCGGAACAGTGTTCAGTTATGGTCGCTAAGTACATCAAGATAGGGTTCAAAATCAAAGTCGTGTTTGAAAATTCGGTATATTTTATCACGACTTGTGTTGTTCATATCATGTTCCCAAGCATCTCTTTGTTCGGAAATAAGGCAACATTTTAGACATGATACTAGCTGATCTATGTTGGTGGCATGACCTGCACACCATATATGCGGCAGATTACATTTGTCTATTAACTCGTGAATACAACTCAAACAGGGGAAAATGTTTTCATCTGTTCTGGCATCGCATAACATTGTCTGCGTTAAGATTCATTAAATTTTTGGAAATCTTTCAGGTTCGCTATTTGTGACTTTGCACCAGCATTTAAACATTCTAGTTTTAATCAATATACTTAAAAGCAATTTCCCACTTTCACCATATATCATACAATTTGGGGTTGATGGTCGTAGTCGAAGTATGTGTTTTACATAGTTGAACACTCTCCAATAAATCGTTATCCCCATACCTCGCAGCCATATAGAAGTATTGGTACAACGTGTGTATCGAATAAGTCAAGTTGATTTCTTATTGAGAGGCAATGTTTGCGGGATTTTCCAATGATGGAATACATGGCCCTTGTGGCTTTATTAGCCAACATTTTTTTCGCGGGCATAAAATAGCCAGATTTAGTAAACGTTATGCCCAGATAGTTAAAGTTCATTACTACATCTAGTTTTTGTCCTTCGAATATAAATTTTGTTTTCTTTGAGAGAATGCTCTTTGACATAGTGCTGGGCGGTATTTCGGTATACCGATTATAATCGGTAAGATTTTCACTACCGTTACCGTTACCGTCATTCTTTTCCATAATCGGTAAACCTTGAAGACAGTATTATCGCGGTTACATGTCATACAGGCACATTACTGAGTATATTGTGGTTTTCCTTTGTCGGGATACAAAGAAATTACTTCGTTTCTATACACCGTATTTCATCGAAATCATAATTAAGAGGTAGCAAGTTTGTGTCAGGAGACAGCGTTGCTGTAAATTGGGCTGAGGTAGCTACTAGTGTTGCGGATTCTGTTTACCAAGTCATCCGCAAAATTGGCACGAATATATTTCAAGATTTACGTTGTGTACCCCATGCACGTGCTCATCGACAATTTTAAAATGACTAGTCCGTTTCAATGATTGGCGTGTGCAAGTTTATGCAACGCCCTTTATGTGTATTCATCCCATGTTGCATTATCTTTTAGTTGGAAAAAACTGTTCAATCTTCACTCATGTCACTTCTTTCCCCATGTCATTTCCAAACAAAATGTATTCCTTCGCTACCTGGGACAAAACCCAGCCCAACATTATATTGCAAGGTATGATTGCATCATTCTGCGCTATTTTTTATCGACCGAATTTATGGGGCAGCTCATTATTTCAAGGGTGTTATCGAGTGGGAATAATTGATCACATTCATAAACCGGGATTTAAAAGTATGATTATAATAATTCAACGGGAAGTCAATAATAGTTCTAGAAGTTAAATACTTTGGAAGTAATACACTTTATTTCCCGGCATTTAATAAAAGCATTGTACTTATTCTTAAGTTATTCACACCCGGCGGAACATTCCAATATCAACATCACAGCACGTGCTCTGCAAGTCGGCACTGTCAGTGGGGGATTGTTTCAAAGCTCTTGGGTGTATCCGGCTTCGCTGAATGACGCTTGCATTAAGTTGCATAAATCGCAATTATTACCTGTATTTAAGATCAGCTCATGAATCCATGCTTGCAGATAATGATACATTCATTGATTGCAATCCATAATTTAATAAAACGGAGCGTACATTTCCTTATTTTATGTAATCTGTAGCGATTAGATTTTCCTCCATAAACAGTCGATCTGTGCACCAAACGAATGCTACTAAACGGGGGTTTTAAGGGATTAGTTTAAATAATCGGTAATACCGTATACCGCGGTATTATTTTAGGATTACCGCGGTATTTTTATGCTTAAATACCGCCCAGCACTACTTTGACATGTTAAGAATTTTAGTTTTTTCCACATTGACTATTAGTTTCCATTTGTCGCAATATTTTTCATACTGATCTAATTGTGATTGTAGTGATTTGGGGGTATCTGCCATGATAACTGCATCATCGGCATAAAGATTCAAAAAGATTTTCAAGTAGCAATCTAATCTACTTTCAATTTCATTGTTCAATTTTCGTAACCAATCAGGTTATCTTTTTCAAGGAATTGTTGCAGGTCATTAACATATAATGAAAACAGAAGGGGAGATAAGTTTCCACCTTGTCTAACTCCTTCAAAACAAGAGAGGTAAGATGTTGTGGCTGTATTTAATTGTACACAAGATTTGACGTGTTTGTACATATTAACAATCACTCTGAGTATCTTGCCGTTAATTCCACGTTGTAACAATTTGTACCACAAACCCTGTCTCCACACGGTATCAAACGCCTTCTTAAAGTCAATGAAGGCACAGAGTAATTTCTTATTCAAAAGTCTGCTTATTTCTGACAATAAAGTCAGTATCAACATGTCTTCACTGTCTTTGTGACTGTATATACCGACATGTCCCGTTGTTACGCATCCATAAATAAGTTCTGATCATTTGAATGGGTACATAGAGCATCTGTGGATTATTTATTTATTGCTTTTGAAGTTAGATAGAGGGTGTGATAGCTTGACAACTTTGGTAGAACATATATGCAGGACATTGCAGGTAAACGATCCGCCAATTACAATATCTTACAAGTATTATAACATTGGTTTTAAAGTGCAATTAACTATATGATGAAAGAGTCTTGGATACTGAAGTTGAAGTCAATAAATACTGACTTAACCCTTTAATAGTAGATGGATTCTCCCATCAATTATAAAAGTAAACATTGGAATGCTCTATTATTGATCAGAGGAGATGTTCGGGAAATATGAGTAGACATCAGATATTACAAGTGAGAAGGATTATTTGTTGAAATTATTATCTTAAAATTTCCTAAGGAAACTACTCGTCAATGAGTATTTAGTAAAGAAATGGTTAAATATTTACTGGGTCAAAAGAAAAACGCCTGCATAACTTGTTCATTAACAAGTTTGTTGTATGCATACCTTGCAAGTTTCTCATCCTTTTTTTCTCTTTTCCTCATTTCCACCATCCTCTTAATTTCATCTTCCTCTATTCTATAAGAAAAAATATATGTAGAATGAAGCAAATATATCTAACAAAGTGTCGAAATTGGTGACTGCGAACTTAGAAAAATAAAAAAAATTCCAGGAGCAATAACAGGCATGGCTTGTTACAAGTTGCATTTCAGAAAAATACCATAACTGAAGTTATCATTCGAAAACCAAGAAAATTAAACATTTCTAAAACAACAAGGATCATAATTCTTACAAAAATCATTAGAAATATCCCCACTTAATACATAGCTTGATTTATGTGTAGTCTTTTTTTAGATCTCAAAGTAATAAAGATACAAACTTTTGTTTAGCTTTAACCATATCTTTTCCTGTTGTTCGTCTCATCTTCTCCCTCGCCAACTGCTCTTGTTTTTCTGTTTCTTCTTTCTCTAATCTTTTTTGTTTCAGTCTTTCTTGTATTCTGAAGGATTATAGGATTATAACACAAGGCCTAACTCAGAAGATGGCCGGTCCCCTTGTAGTTCAGCAATCACAAAGCTGGTTCCAATCCGGGCCCAATGAACATGTATTAATGTTCCCAAGGCTGCAAAAAGTGTGTCTGTCATTTGAAGAATAACGTCCCTCGAGGGTGAATTTAGTGATGCTATCCTGCACATCACCAAATTCACCCTTGGGGACCTCATTCTGCAAAGGCCTCAACTGCTATCGGAGACCTACAATCAGACTCACCATTAGTCACCTTGATTATGCATTTTATCTTCTGCAAATTAGGGGATATAGAAACTCAAGAGAAAGGGAAAAAAGTAACTAAAAACAGTGTTAATTTGAGACTATAGATACTTCCCAGAAGATGAAGCCTAGCAGAATGAGGTCTCCAGAGGGTGAATTTGGTGATGCTAAAATTCACTCTCTGGGTACCTCATTCTGCAAATGACAGACACACTGTTTTTGCAGGCTTGGACGTTCCAAGCAAAAGGACAAGGGTGAGTGCTGACCCAAATTTGCCTTTCCCAAATGAAACAAGATGTTGCACTGGCAGTGCTGGCATACCCTTACACTGTAAATTTAAACAGCAAATAATGGTTAAAAACATCGGCATAAGACCCAGATGGACAAAAACCGTGATAAACTCAGCAAAAAAAATAGTGATAAATTTGATTTTCCCAATAATTTGAGATTGATTGTGTGGAAAGCAACTTGTACATGTAATCATGTGTACCAAAAATAAATTATTAAAAAAAAACAGAAAATTAACGAACGAAGGGAAGTAACTCAGTCCAAAAAAATCATTGGAAAAACCTGTATTTAGATCTGATAACCCATGGCTGTGATATCTGTGCGAACAGACAAAACAACATGATTTTCAGATAAAAAAAGAAGGGTAATTCTAGAATGGAAAATGTGAACTTCACTTGCCCCTTTATCAAAGCAGTCATGATGGTGAACCTCCATACCAAATTAATCTAGATCCGATAACCCATGGCTGAGATATCTGCAGCGGACAGACAAATCAAAACTTGATTTCCAGATAAACAAAGAAGGATAACCTTATAATGGAAGACATGAACAATGACTTACAATGTCAATTGCCCCTCTTTTGAAAGCAATCATGATAGAAACATCCATACCAAATTTAATTCAGATACGATATTCCAAGGCTGAGATATATGCCAGAACAGATGGATAAACGGATGGACAGAGTCAACAATTTTTACTCACTTGTCAAGCTGAACTTTTCTCTCTTCTTCTGTTAGTGGGCGTATCTCATCTGTAGACTCGGAAAAGTTTGTATGCTGAGTCCTTGCAGCATGAGCCTGAACATCTATCTCACTCTTCAGGATCTTTCCACAACTGAGAGGAAAATCCACAGAAAATACGAGATTATCTTATGTGTATAAAGATGTGTCATGGTATAAAGATGAGAAGCGTTTGTATCATATAAGTTCGATTATATTGCGGATCTGTGTACATAGACAAGCGTGTGATGTAGAATATATATCAATGGTAAACTAGTTCAAGGTCCAATATATTAACTACGGTAGTCCAGATTGATCATAAGCACAATATGTTACATCTCCCTTTTTACAGAATGTATATTTCACTGGGTGTTTATTGAGTGTATTTAACTGGTGGTTTACTGAGACTTCCAGATCGAGTTCTGTATGTAGGCCCATCAGCGGCGTTGGGAACATGATCATCATGTTCTAGTGTGGTCACCGCATCTGGTGTATCACCCATTGGCTGTGGTTGATCTGGTTCACATACTGTTTTTGGAACGTCTCTTATCTGGACTTGGTTCCTTCGAATAGCGGATCCGTTGGGTGTGGTTAGGATGTAGGATCGGGGTTCGTCACACTGCTCTTGTATCGTAGCTGGATCCCACGCCAGAGTTTCGTGATTTTGAACAGTAACAGTTTGTCCGGGAATCAGTAGTGGTAAATCATGTGCATTCCGATCGTGGTACATCTCATCTCCGGTATCTTCGACATCTAAGATGCTTAGGCTATGCGTTAGCACAAGCAGCAAACAGCAAACGATGTATGTGGTGAGAATTGTCGACGAATCGGCGTTCCGTAGATTCTTGGAGAATTTGATCGTCCCTTGCGTCGCAGACTGCAGCTCAATTGCGGGGGTGTCGGGTTACCAGCAACTATGTCAGCTATGGAATCACAGGTTATCGGCATAAAAGTTCCTGATTGAACGTCCAAGTAGCGTATAATCAAACGGAATAATCATTCAATATCCACGGGAAAAGTCGTGTTTCCGCTGCCACCATATAAAGATGTGTCATGGTATAAAGATGAGAAGCGTTTGTATCATATAAGTTCGATTATATTGTGGATTTGTGTACATAGACAAGCGTGTGGCGGAGAATATATATCAATGGTAAACTAGTTCAAGGTCCAATATATTAACTTCGGTAGTCCAGATTGATCATAAGCACAATATGTTACAATGTGCATAATCTCCTTATTTATGTGTAACAGTGTTAATTTCCATGTTCCGCTTCTAGCTTTAGCAAAGAGTGAATAAAATGAATACATTATATTATAGCAAAAATGAGCCTCGGACATTATGGGGATATTGAGAAAACAACAATCGTATCTGGAGTTAAAAATAGTGTATTCCTTCCAGGCCACATTAATAAAAACAACAACATAATATTTATAAAACATGATTTCAAGACTACAAATAACTTTTTTATGAATAAAATACTGATAAAACTGAAGATTGTGTATATTATTTTTCTATAAACTGAGCGTAATTAGTGATGAAATCTGTTAGTTATAATGAAATTTTCATTGATTGAGGGTGCTAACAAGATAGAGTTCACCCTCTTTGTTCGCTCCAGGTATGCTCTGAGCGTTTCTGCGAGGTCACCTGAAGTTTCTGTTCTGAAAAAAACCTGTAAAACTGTCCCGAATGGTTATATGTATTATACCAGAACAAATTCAAGAAATATCAATATTAATTGATAGAAGCTTTTCCGGACAGGTGTCTTCAATTCATATTTATTATTTTATAAACCTGGAATCTAAATCAAACTTGATGGGATGAGATACACTGTCTTTAAATATACAGTAATGCTCTAAATAATCGACTCCTTAACCATTGCAGAATTATGGGTAACTTTTAAGGATTTAGTCGGAAATATGGCTTGTTGCCATTCATCGGAAAGCTCTCACTGAGGGCATTACAGTAATTTCATGCCAAAAGTTTGGAGATCTAAATTATTGTTTTAAATACATGTTACTATGTACAATACCACAGGACTAGGACTGACAATAGTAGGCACCTCCCACTACTCAACTTTGTAAGTGGCCTGGGATTCTCCCATACTTTCGCGCTGCTGACTGGTCAGCATGACTCAGCAATCTACAGTGAGACATTTAGTAATTATCTATAGCTAGTGATTCTTAAAAGAAGGCAACCTTCTGCTAAAAAAAAATTTAATTGCTATGTTAGGATATTTTTGGAGACTCATTTTTGAAAAAGGTTTTATATCCATTTTACAAAGCCATATTTGTACTTCCCACATGACATTTTTGTGACAATTGCCACAAGTCATACTTTTATAACTTGAAATAATCAGAGATGAAAATGATTAATCGTCTCAACATTAGGGTACAAATGAAAAAGTCCTAACATTCTGTGATATATTGGGTGCCAATAGTGAAAAGAAATTAACTCACTCATCACATTTGAGGGATTTGGCTTCGGCGGGCGCCACTTCAGTGCCATCACCCGACTGGTGGTCTGCACTGTTTGATGTTTCACCAGTATCGGCCGACTGATCTGTACTGAGCTCTGCTGCACCATCTGCAGTCAATCAAAAAGAAGGGTATGTTCATAAGAAAGAGTACAGGCATGGATTCCATTCATTATGCTCGTTAAATTAAAAATTTTGAAAAACTAATACCATTATAACATCCGCCAGGGTACCCCAAGTCACCACACCAAATTTGGTTGAACTCGGTCCAGGGGTCTGAGAGAAAAATCAGGACAGATCCTATTCATTAATATATATAGATGACAAGCAGTCACAGCACTATACCAGACTTGGATACTTTCGGTCTTGTGAGAGATCATCTGAGTTGAAAGACATGCAAATAATTCACAGTTGGCTTGATGCACTGATGACAGATATTTTCTACCCATTGATAGTCACATTAATGTTTGAGACAGTTACTCGCTCTTTTTCCATGCACACAATAATCTAGGCATTAGTTGCATCAGGACAAGTTTACTTATATATGCAAACTTAGGTCATTGTACAGGATACACACAATTCCATAATTTCTAACCATTTCCCGATTAGTCTGTCAACCAGCCCATTATCTAGCATTATGCCTTAACACTTTTGTTAGTCTACTGGAGCAACCTCTGTTATAATAAATGACATAAATGGATATTTTAGGTGTTGTGAGAGTAACAGATCATATGAGTTGATAGACATGAAAATATGTCACTGATTGGCTTGATGCACTGATGAACAGTGTGATGACAGTTATATTCTAGCCATTGATAGTCACATTAATGTTTGAGGCAGTTGCTTTTATATTTCAGTTTTACATTTCTCAAAGCTTCTTTACGAAGGGTGTCGGGAAGGAATTTTTTCAACCCACCTCCCCATATAGCTTAATGTCATCTCTACTAAGGCCTATATGAAGTCACAGTAACATAAATATGGTGTGTTTGCAGTTATAAATTTGTATAATATGTTTTAAACTGTTACAAATGTCATATAAGGGCACAAAGGGTATTTAGTAAAAAATTTGCATGAGGGTGTAAAAAACAAGTTTTTTTGCCCCTCGGGCCACCCACCACCCTGGCTTACTTTTCCTGCAAATTTTTTACTACCCCCATGGTTGCATGGCTTTTCTTATGCAATTAACAGAATATGCATAAAGCCGAAATCACATAAGACCCACCCAAGCCGTTTTTCTATCACCAACATCAGTCTACAAATATAGTGTATTGTTTATGTTTTGTTCATTCAATTTCATCATCAATAAAGTTCGTTTAAAAATAATGTCTATAAAGAGCTTCATCTATTATCATCATCATCTACATTTGTAAAATGTTCAAGAATAAAATGATTTTCTTGCTGGGAACGGCAACCCCCCCCCCCCCCCCCCCCCAGTGATAATAAACTCACCAGATACATGTTTATATTGAAAATATATTCACTGAAACATCAGTTAGAAAAGCATTACACATATGTAATATTAAACAAACTAGAGGTGTGACTGTCCCAATGGGACTAAGGATACCCCCGTGTCAGTAAACATTAAGTTAAAATTATAAATTAACAGATTCCCATTGCAGGTGCACAACCGTAACCCCTATCTCTAATCCTAAACCTATTGACCGAAAAATGTAGGAATAAAAGCTCGAACAAAATTATGCATGCTGCGGAAATGTTCTAAGTCGAAAAAGGGTAATAACTCCACACAAAAAAGTTGGACAGATGTCATAATCGCAGGTGCACAGGTTCCCATGGTACTAAATATCTGGGCCAAGTTTTTTAAAAATTTACCTAAAAATGTAGGAATAAAAGCTTGGACAATTTAATACATGTTGCAAAAATGTTCTAAGTCGAAAAAGGGGAATAATTCCACCAAAAAAAGTCTGACAGATATCATAATTGCAGGTGCACAGGTTCCCATGGTGGTTGATGTCTGTGTCAAGTTTCACGGAAAATGATTAAAAAACGACTGAGAAAAACTCCGGATGTACGGAAGGACAATTCCAGTATAACCCCCCCCCCCCCCACAACGAAATTATCAGTTAATAGCCACCAAGAACAGGTAAGAAACACGCCAATCTTTCCCATTAAAAATACTCTTTTCGTTCATTTCATGTTACGAGAAGGGGGATAATTCTATTCAGCAACATTTCAGAAAAGAAAGGGTTAAATTCTGCATAGGTATGACCACCTTAGTGTTAGTCATTAAAAATTTAGATTTTACCGGAATCCTTGGATCCTAGAACATGATCAACTTGTGGGGGAATTGGGTCATCAATATCTGCATCCTCTGAATGAGCAAACAGCCTGGAAGAGCACAAGTTTGAAACAATTGCATTGGACATTCGACAAGAAGAATGATAAAAACATAACATATAGAATACTAGTAGTATAGGACTGTTGATGTAAGTGAGGGAAGCATTAATGCCCTAAATAATAGACTCCTTAACCACAGCTGAATTATAGGTAATTTTTCAGGATTTAGTGGAAATATGGCTTGTTGCCATTCACCGGAAAGCTCTCAGTGAGAGCTTTCCCATGAATGGCAACAAGCCATATTTTCGACTAAATCCTTAAAAAATTACGTATAATTCAGCTGTGGTTGAGGAGTCGATTATTTAGGGCATTACGGTACCTCTTAGAATTTTGCCATTCATAATTATGATAGTGTTTCAAATAAAAAGAATACATCATTATATAACTACAGCCACAACACAAGATATAATTTAAACAAATCCTAGTGCTAATGCCATCTCCTACTGTGCAGGCCTGAGAATAAGGTGCCTGTCATTTCTTTTTTAGTTTAGTTTCTCTATATCCCTAAATTGGCAGACGTCACATTGCATAATAAAGGTTCCCAATGGGTGTACATCACAATATTCACCATTTGGGAACTTCAATCTGAGTCTATGTCTATGTCAAAGAGGGTGAATTTGGTGATGCTAGCCCACTATGCAGGATAGCTTCACTAAATTCACCCTCTGGGGACCTCATTCTGCAAATGACAGGCACACTAAACTCAGGCTTGATACTGTGTTCATAGTGGAGTTGGAACCTTCTCTCTATAGAAAATCACTAAAATAGTAAACTGGGGGTTAACTGCATGATCAAAAGCTATACACAGTAGAGTATGTTAATGTCAAACCATATATATAACTGTATTTTAATGGATTTAATGGTCTTGTAATCAAGTTGAAATCACAAAAATTTTCAGTGATTATTTGATAACGATTACAGAATACTGTAACTCAACCCCATCGGGAACATACCGGTAAGTGAGCATGAGGTTTGAAACTTAAATATTAAATATACAGTGTCCACGCCCATGACCTATTGGTTGTAAGAAAACATTATACCCATAGCTGAACAAATATTACTTCTTAAGTGATGGCTTTTCAGAATTGGTAATATTTTTATATTTTACTAAGCGTGTTAGAGCAAGTAAATGGTTAATCGCTATATAAAACTGGTCATTATTATTATTATTTTTTAATTTGATTATGCTTTTCATTAAGGTAACCAAAGAAGAGTAATAACCGAAATAAAATATGTTATAAACTCACCAGTCCATAGCCAATTGAACTCCTTTGTAAGATGTCTTTGCTAGGGCTTTTTCGCTGGAATATAATGAAATTTTCATAAATACTATGATACTAGTGTGAATTAGTGTATCTCTTCCTGGCTAAATTTACAAATGAATTATAATTTTATCAAGTTAAATATATAGATTATGGTGTATAAAATAATATGCTTTAGCCAAGAATGGAAATTTGAAATTAATTTTTTTTATAAACGGCAATTTTTTTCGTCGACTTAGTTTTGAACAAGAGAATCGTTAAGGCGTGGCAAAATACGCCAATGGTTATTTCAACAAGGGGCCATAACGAGTAACCCATATGCCAAATTAAAAAAACAGATAACTATAACTAAAGCTATCACCCGGAAACCAAAATAATTGTATAAAATTTTCAGTCACCAAGAACCATAACTGCTGTTAAAATAGGCGGAGGGAACCCAAATTTGAACTTGACCTGTATTTTCATATGAGTAATCAATACGCCAAATTTGAAAGCATCAGAGAACTAAAACAAAAGTTATCATCTGGAAACTAAAATAATCGGCAAATTCTAAGCCGACAAGGACCTTAACTCTGGCAAAAATGGGCAGACCGAATCAAAATTTGAACTTCTGCTATATTTTCACATGGCTAATCCACATACAAAATTTGAAAACAGTCAGACTACAAAAACTAAAGTTATCCATCGGAAAACGAAATAATTGGCAAATTCTAAGTCGACCATAACTCCAGCAAATATAGGTGGGCCAAACCCAAATTTGAACTGTATTTTTGGCTAGTAAACTCACATACTAAATGTAATTGCAATCACTTCAGACTTACTAAAGTTATCATCCGGCAATGAAAATTGAGTGCAAATTCCAACAAAAAGGGCCGTAATTTTGGTGTAAATTGGCGGGCAGAACCCAAATTCGAACTTGACCTGTATTTTATGCTAATAAACCCACATACCAAATTTCATTCCATTCAGTTCAGACTTACTAAAGTTATCATCCAGAAACGAACAAAAGTTAATGGCCAGACGGATGGACCGACGGACTAATAACATAATACATTTTATGTTCCATTTTTTTTTAAACGGGTGTATAAAAATCAATGCAAAATTCTAAAATAACAACATGAACATGCTTATGGAACATTTACCAACCAAAACCACCAGATAAATTAAATATCCATTGTTTACAATAGTTGATCAGGTCAAACCGATAAAAGTCTCACTCTGATTGCATATTTTAGTTTGAGATGGTCATTCCTACATCATCTAGTTATGCGAAGGAGTTAACATCGTATTTAGTAGAGCCAGTTTCTGCACACCTGATGTCCGTTTACACCCACCCGTAACCCCTATTATTAGGATTAGGCCATTCAACAGAGATTCCTTGTTTCTCATCAGACTTTTTTCTGAGAATGGGGCGGGAGGGCATTTTGTATTTTGTTTTTTGTATTATAACTTCTTTGTCGACGAGTGCTGATATACTCACATTAAATTTAGGCAATCACCTTCTTGTCATTTAGATGTGTTTATATTGTTAAAATTTATGCATAGTTTTGTTGATATATCAAAACAAAAATGAATGCATGGGTAGCTACTAGTAGGATTACAAAACTAAAATTAATGGAATATTTTATTGATATTGAAACTTTGGTTTATGATGAATACTCATTGTGACTCATCTATTCATTATCGTCCCCATATTAATTATTAAGTGGTGTGTTGGTGGTGACAATAGCACTCAGAGATCGACACAGATTTACCATAACGGCGTAATTGCGTTGGTAGGCCTACTTATATAAACACACCCTAAAGTACTAACCAGAACAATCAGTGAAGCATGGCATTGACTGACCTATTTACGGAGCAGAGCTCTGAGTGCACAATGTACTTTACTGGAAGTTGAAGACCCTTTGAATTCTGCCTTGTTATTATGTTTGTCTTTCAATAAACCACAGTGTGACACTAGTAATGCCAGTGAGTGGCAATGGCAATTGGAACATTGGTCAGAAGTTAAATATGAGATGATTTGCATGGGGTTAAAATTGTTCACTGGCCCTCCCAGTGTATGACATGAATATAGTGCACATTGAACTACAGAAATCATGGCTAATAAAACGCTGTTTAATCAACAGGCCCCGCCCCGAGTGGCCTTCAATCTGGCAATTTAAGATTGACTCATAGCAATACAAAATTGATGTTCTTTATAGGTTAGAAGATCTATATACTGTTCTTTGTAATAATTATGCCGTCCTATTTATTGACCAAGACAAAGCTTTTTGTTTGATATAAGAATAAGACTTTTCACAAAACTTGAAAAGACATAAATCCGATTTTTGCATGGTAGAATAATTTTTATAGTACGTACTTAAATCGGGTTTTCCAAGTTCCAACTTTCATGTTTATTACTTTATTTACATAGTACGCACATTCCAGCAAACTTGTGTACCAACAGCCAAGTATGCTTAAGCCTACCAGTCACTGCTATGCGTTCCGGAGACCCAAGGATGCAACTGTATTGAGATTGGTCTGAACGTTTACTACATTGTAATCTCTGTACACATATATAAATGTATCATGAAACATCACGATAAACATCCATACACCAAAACATACCGGTAGATCATTTATAAAATACAAAAAAATTAGAGATGGGTGATAAAATTGGGATGGGCGCTGATGAGAAACAAGGAATCTTTGTTGAATGGCCTTATCACTGGTTGGTAAGTGGGGAAAGATAGAAACAATCTGAATATACCAGTGTTTCAAGAAAAAAATACGGAATATGATTATACAAACTCAGAATGGGTGAATGTGTGTGTGGCATGAAAATTTGTGTTGTGCAATTTCATTCAAATCATCTGCCAATGTTGCAATGACAATACAGATCACAAAATTTTTACTTGGCCAAAAAAAACATCTGTGTTTCTGGTTACCCGACCGACCTGCCGAAATTGGGCCGACCTGGACTTTTTTTTTTCAAATTTCAACCAAAAAAATTTAAAAACAATTTACATTTTTTTTAATGCATTTAATTGGCATGTAAACACATCTATATCGTTAAATATATACTATATACTATGTTTACATTAAGCAGCAATAATTTTAGATGGAATTTTCAAAAACAATTTACTTCTAATAAAATACGTCCATTTGTGGTTGCAGATGAATCCCAATCTCACCAATAAATCTGCAATCTTTAAAACCTGCCTGTGGTAATCTTGTTTGTTCAACTCCCATGTCTTGTGGGAAGAAGTCTTATCTGTTAGAGAGCAATATACATCTAGAAGACATTCTATATCAGAATTTAAAGTTCCTCTCCCCAGTCAATCAAGGATTCATAGTGTTCATGCATAGTTACTAGTATGTATACAGACAGTATAAAGATGACTGCATGTCTACCATATCAAACACCCTTCTGGGTAGTCCAAGTCTTCTCGTACTAAAACTAGCTAAGATTTTGGGATGGAGAGATGCTAGTGTTTAGTCCGAGAACGCGCGCATAGCCTTCTTATGACACGAGTTAAGCGTTAATGACCCGCTCAAATAAAACCACAATTATATGAAATAAAATATCACAATTGCGACAATAAAAGATATTTTCCGCAGAAGACATGCTATTTGATCTGAACCCCCCCACATCAGTTGTGAATTGAAAGCGGTAATTTAATGCGAAAAGAGACATTTACCGCAATGTTTACAAATTTTTAAAAGTATGCGAACTCAGTTGACCTCGCGAACTGTGTTCGGCATTTTCCGTTGAAAATATTCCGTAGATTTTCGACTGACAACGCAAATTACGATGAATTCTCCATTGTAATCGTAATTATGTGTGTCAATAAATAAAAAATAAATAGATTAATTAAACATTGAAGATATAAATTTATCACATAATTTGGCCATAAAAGCAGTTTCATAATTATCGGTAATAGACACGTTTAATATCAGCGCGTGCGATGACGTCACGGCGTTCTTCAGATAACTTGCGATCGCTGTAGTTTATGATTGTTTTCGATGAATATTTCGCGTTGCTTCGGGTTTATTTGATCATGTGATAAAAGGTATCTCACACTCGTCCTATTTTATACGTAATTATACAAAAAATCAAACAAAATTTGTATAAATATTTAACCTTATCAACACAAAAGTCAAAATGCACATGGATGAAAATCACACGCATGGCAAGTCAGACACAAGAGTTCTAATTTGCTCCAATTTTGACAAGTTGCTTGCGAAAATTGTCAACAAAACTACCTTTCTGATCCTCCATTATGTCATTAAGTTTTTAGTGCGGGAATTGTTCTCAAAGCACATTGGAAACTGGACTTTGCGGCGATCGGTTTTCACCATTTTGTTCGGAAAACCCCGCGCTATATATAGAAACGGAAACTAGAATACTCAGAACAAACACCGGACAATGCCGAAGTTCTTCGGAACCTGAGTTCGGCTTTCAGTTAAGTAAACAAACAGAAAAAACAACGATGTTTGTGGCAATCAACCGGAATATTCTATGTGTAATTTAACAATAAAGTTAGATTATTATACACCATTCTGACCATAAGATGTCACTCTTTCCGACGTATATAGCATCATGTATTGCTTTGTTAGGTAAATCGAGTAAAATACACCACAGATTCCCGCCACAGATCCTGGGCGTAACTCGTGTCATAAGAAGGCTATGCACGCGTTCTCGGACTAAACACTAGCATCTCTCCATCCCAAAATCTTAGCTAGTTTTAGTACGAGAAGACTTGGACTACCTTCTGGGAAGGGCACTAAAAAAGCACATGAAATTATCTACTGGTTTGTTTGTGTGTATCAAACTTACAAGCATGCATATGCCAGTGTGTATAAGGAACTTCAAAGTTGGGGCCAATTTGAATGCTGAGGTGTGGTACCTCAGTCAAGGTGTGGCCTATGGTACCATTTTCAGTGTGGTGTGGGACTTTATATTTCAGTGCAGTTGAGGGGTGTCTGAGGAACATTTACACCCTGTGCAATGTGACTGAGGCGCATGTGAGATGTGTGTCTTACATGTAGGTCCTGAGGTGTATGACCAAATATTTAAGTGAGGTTTGAATTAATATCATGCAAGTTATGTTATTATAAAGTAATAGAAAAGCCCTATTATGGTGTATGTCTTGGGCCTGTTGATATGTCAATATTGTGCTCTGAGGAAGATGTGCCACCACAATCTAAACTGAGAGAATAATTACAAGAGTCTGAGAGCTGCATAATTGAGTGCCTGGGAGGCATTTGTTTGTTCACATTGACAATACTTTATATCATATTATTGTGTTACATTAACTGTTTACTTGCAATATATATGGACAGCCTTAACACAAGTATAAAGAGTAAGCATTAATGTACTTCTTAACTGTTCGGGGGGGGGAAATAAAAAAATATTACCAAAAAAAAAAAAATCCCTACCTACCTACCTGGAATTTTTTGGCACCGTAATAGGAAACAAATAAGTTGTTTTTTTAGGCCCAACTAGTATTTCTATAGTATATAGATTTAATATTAAAATTATTATTAATTATATTTAACAAACAGTGATTCCTCGGGACTGTGGTGAAAGTTTTAGTTATATGAGATGAACATACAGATGGTGCTAACATTGAACCAGGCCTGGCATTCTGAGGCGAGCGATAAAATCGCTCGCCTACCGCCCGCCTGAAAATAATCCAGGCGGACGAAATAACGCCCTCCCAAACGGCAAAACATCGCTCTCCAGGACCCGGGTGTAAGTAATGATCTATGTACTAACAGTCTTTTCAGAGTCGGCAACGAAGTGTTAAACGATGTCGGTATGGGACCTTTGATCTATAAGCCGCATTCCGACTGTCCCTGGCGAAATGTACAAGCGATATTGATTACGTTGTAGCAACATTTCCACCGGAAGCACGTGCCTCTGTGAAATAGACACACCGTTCAGGGTTATGTCACTTTGAAGTATTGCGTCATGCCTCCCACGCAACTGGACAGTGCTATATAATGTCAGGCATCATTGAGGCATTGTTAGAACTTGTTCATTTTCGCCCTCCTGTGCTCGGCACAAATAATAGCCCTCCTAGACCTTTTCAGGAGGGCGATTTTTAGCTCTCCTAGATTTCTGAGAATGCCAGGCCTGATTGAACACACTTTAATTTCGTACCCGAGTACATTCTGTCAATGTTTTTATGAGAATCCCTCTTTTACCCTTACCAAACTTCCACCAAACTGGAACTTGCTCCAAATAGGTACTTTTTAATAGGTCAGTAAATGGGCAAATCTCTAATTCAGTGGCTAATTTAACACCTGCATTTCATTTCATACAATTGTGAGAATAGGTTCATGAAAAAAGGCACATAAAACCAGCATAAAACAAAAAAAAATTGCCAAAACTTTTGTTGTTCATGGGTATCGATAACTCGAAAAAACGAAAATTCAGCACGCAGGCAAAGATAAAAACAACAAAAAGAAAGCTCACGCTCTATTTTGGGGGAAGCCCATTTCTAACAAGGTTTGTACATCCGACGACATAACGAAGTTGGTTGATGATTTTCTTTGTGATCGTGAATTTGATGTATAAAAGTCGTCACAAAAACATGAAATATTTTTTCAGGGTAGATAACTCTTCAATGGTTGTTCATAAATATGAAATCGTTCGCCGAAACGAAACTACAATGCACCTTCCAAGTTCTAAAATTGTATTCATTTAATTAGTGATATCACATACTCGATTTATGATATCATATATTCGTTTTGTGATATCACTTATTCGAATTTGTGACATCATATTGGTCTAGTCATTTTATGATATCATTCATTCGGATGAAAAGACTATTTAGACATATTTATTGATATCACTCAGTGCATTTAGCGATATCATAAGATATTGATTGATATCATAAAATGAATTTATGATATCACAAAATATAATTATTGATATCACTAAATGCTTTCTATTTTGCGATATAATATATTCTTAAATTCATTTTATGATAAAACTAATTATAATTAATGATACCATATATTCATTTTGTGATATCAATAAATATTAGTCATTTTATGATATCACATATTCGATTTTGTTATATCACTAATTCAACCAATTCTAATTATTACATAGTTAGTGATATCAATAATTCATTTTATGATATCACTAAATGAATTATATGATATTATAAAATCGAAATATGATATTATTAAATATTTTATTATATTACATAATGATTTCAAGATATCACTAATTCCAATTTGTGACATCATAAATTAATTTTTGAATTATAGATATCACAAAGTAGTAAGTATATATTCGATTTTGTTCTATCATGAGGCCAAAATTCACATTTAATAGCCAATTACACTTAAGTGTAAAGCATATGCTTAAGCATAATTCCATTACACTTAAGCATAATACAATTATGCTTAAGCATAATTAATTACGCTTAATCATAATGCCAATGTTACGCTTAACCATAATGAGTTTATGCTTAAACGTAATGCCACTACGTTATTTAACGCGTAATGGAATTTGTATTACATTTAAGTACATAATTGCATTACGCTTAAGTGTAATTCAAATTCCATATCTCAAAACTCCCCTGGAGATGAAATGGATGCAGCCAATTACTGATGCTAGTAACTTTTGACATATATATAAAACGCGTTTTTTACAATCTCATCAGACTCATGCAAATTTTTTACTAAAAACCTTTTGTGCCCTTATTTGACATTTGTAACAGTTTAAAACATATTATAAGGATTTATAACTGCAAAAAACATCATATTTATGTTACTGTGACCTCATATGGGCCTTAGTGGAGATGACATTAAGCTATGGCATGTTGAATATGGGGCGTGTGGGGAAAAAATTCCTTCCCCAACACCCTTTGGAAAGAAGCTTCGAGAAATGTAAAACTGAAATAAATAAACTTGTCTTGATGTAACTAAAGCCTAGCTAGATCATTGTGTGCATGGAAAAAGAGCGAGCAACTGTCTAAAAAATTAATATGACTATCAATGGCTAGAATATAACTGTCATCACACTGTTGATCGGTGCATCACGCCAATCGGTGAAATATATGCATGTCTATCAACTCATATGATCTGTTACTCTCACAACACCTAAAATATTCAAGTCTGGCATAGTGACTGTTTGTCATTTATTATAACAGAGGTTGCTCCAGTAGACTAACAAAAGTGTTAAGGCATAATGCCAGATAATGGGCTGGTTGACAGACTAATCGAGAAATGGTTAGAAATTATGGAATTGTGTGTATCCTGTACAACGACCTACGTTTGCATATATAAGTAAACTTGTCCTGATGTAACTAATGCCTAGATCATTGTGTGCATGGAAAAAGAGCGAGTAACTGTCTCAAACATTAATGTGACTATCAACGGGTAGAAAATATGTCATCAGTGCATCATGCAAGCCAATCGGTGAACTATTTGCATGTCTTTCAACTCAGAGGATCTCTCACAATACCTAAAGTATCCAAGTCTGGTATAGTTCTGTAACTGCTTGTCATCTATATATTTTAACAAGTAGGATCTGTCCAGATTTTTCTCTCAGACCCCTGGACCGAGTTCAACCAAATTTGGTGTGGTGACTCGTGGTACCATGGCGGATGTTATAATGTA